>PVJL010018552.1:0-15670 GCA_004026885.1 Lyroderma lyra | reverse complement strand
TCTGAAAGAAATGGAGGCAAGATTTGTTTAAATAACTATCTTAATCTTATAATTTCTCAGAGTTTTTATCATTCAGGCTTATTGTTACCTCAGCATTTTGATCCCCCCCCACTTTCATGAACTTGTGTGGTTTTTATTGTTTTGGGTTTTTTCCCCCTCCTCCGGAAAGAGTTCCTTTAAACGGTATTTAAGTGTACCTACTTCTCCTGCAGTAGCAGGTAACTATAAGCCTAACTTTCTTTAACTCGGCCTCAGCTAGAAAGTACAGTGTTCTACGTGCAAGTTTAGTAGCCTCTTTAAAGAAAGAAAAACTTGACGTAGAGCTTTGAGAAGACATAGCAGCCAGTTAGGGCATCATGTTAGATAAGAAAAATGTTGAAACGTATATAGCAATTGCCATAAACATTAAAACTTGAGTTTCTATCTTAAACTGTTCTCTTGGAAAGACAAAGTACTTCTCTGCAATTAAGTTTTGTTTTAATATTTTCCAAAACTGTCAACTTGTAACTTTGGAACTAAGAACATTTATCATGGGAAACTCAGTTAAAGTATCATTGTAAAAGATGTTCACTTAAAATTAAGTTTACCCACCAACTTTGTCCAGATTACACATTAACTAAGACATTAAAGATCTAGCTCTAATTAACTCACAAATACTAAAAAGAGGTATAGATTCCCTTAAAAGCAGGGACATAGCTCAGGCATTCCTCTTTCTACCAAAACAAAAACAAAAAACAAACAAACAAACAAACAAAACCTTAACAACCTTATGCAGAAACTCAATTTTCCATTTCAAATTCCTTGTTAGAAGAAATATATTTCTATAAAATTCCAGTCAGATTGGGTAGAATGTTTAGAAAAACAAAAATAAATTCAATATAGACTTTTGCTTCTGGCAACAAGGTAGACTAAAAATCACATTCTGCCTGCATAACATATAAAAATGCAAGAAAAAAATATTCTTTTAAATCAATGGAAGACAGTTTTTTAAAATCCCCTGAAAGCAGGAAGCTAAAAGAAAAAAAAAAATACTATCAACTTCCTGGAGCATAGGGCCTAGGAGGAGCAGTCAGGATGGGGGAGCTACTGGGAACTAGACCTTGAACACACACTGATATAGCGCTGGACCAAAGAAAGACCACACTACACAAAACTAGGAATCAGGAAAGGCTATAACTTGAAGGAAATGCTCAGCAGAGTCAGAAAGCAAGGACAAGAAAACCTGTAATCTGGAGGAAGATACTCATCACACATACCATTGACACAGGATTAGGATCAGGGACACACAGATAACTGTTAAAAAAAAAAAAAAAACAACAAAATAGACAAAAGATATGAACAGGCAGCTCACAGATGAGAAAACATACTGTCAATAAACACAAGGAAATCATCTCGTTTGGAATTAGAGAAGTGTCATTTGGGGAGCACTTCACTTAAACAAGGACACTGTTAACGTATGCGTGAATGCTAAGAATCCCATGGTGCTTCCCAGAACCCTAAAAGCCAGTTTTTTACTATGCAAGCAGAAAATTGAAAGCGATTTATCCAAGAAAACTGATCAGCCCAGAGGAAAGACCTAAACATACTGGCACCAAGTGTTCTTTTGAGACGGTTTAATGAAATCACTTAAGTCCACAGGCAACAAGCCCAACCTGTGTGTTCAGAGTTTCCAATAAACTATATAGTCCCTTGTCCTTAATCATCGGTGTACAGCCAAGGAGAGTTTCCAACATGGAAGACAGAGACCACAAATAACACACAGTAATAAATTGAAAACAAACCAACTTGGAGAAAACAAAATCTGTGCAGGGAAAAGAAAACCTCTCATCTTCAGGAGGACAAGAGAAGACTTCTGAATCTATGAAATAAGAATCTGATGCAATTGGTGGAGGGATAGAGGAGAGGCATTCAGATTAGCCTGAATCAGCTAGGGGAATGTTGAAAGACAGTTTTTTATATGGCACTCATGTTTCTGCACATCTTCCCAGTAAAATACTTAACTGTTCTTTGTTCTCGACTATCTGTTTATTCAAGGATATTTCTATAGCAAAAAGCCTCAGAATATAGATAATGTCTTCCCTGGAGCGAAGGGCAAACATGCTTATTGTCCATCAATGAAGATGCAGGACCCCTAACCTTAGGGTTCTTCTCCTGTAATACAACCTACTATGTGTGCAGCTGTCATCTGTTCCTCTTTACATCCCTTTGGAATCAAATCTTTGGAAACCAGCACACACACACACACATGCACACACACATGCATGCACGCATGCACACACGCAAACGATGATAGCTGATGGTGACTACTACTGCTATGAGTAGTACACTGTCCTTTGTCTCTGACCTAGAAGTGTCGTGTCTTCCTCCAGCATCCATGAAATCGCATCAGACTAACTTGTTAGTTTATAACTAGGGTAGGATCTCAGGCCCTTCCCAGTTCTTGACAGGGCATTCATTCCTTCTGCTTGATCTTCCCTTGAGAGCCAAAGTGGCCCATGATGAGTTTAGAAGCAGGAAACATGGAGATATTTTTAGGTTATTTTGTTTTGTAAAATCTGAGTAGTAAGTTCAAACCTAGTTGGGAAAGAAAAGGTAACTGTTGAGTCTGTTAGATGAAGGCGTAGGAAAAGAGAGCCATGATTTCTCACAGTCTAGCTCCAGATGTTCTGGAAGTTTGCAGGAGCCCTTTATAAAATAGTGGGCCAAGTCATGAGTGAGTGCTAGGAAACAGGGCTTATCATCACTGGGGTATCTGGCTGCACAGTATATCACGTAATATGGAGGGATTTTATATATTTTTCTGTATTTGCTGCATTTCATGATAGAAAAAAAATCATTTTAGAGTTACTGGATTCAAGATAAAGCCCGTTGTAACTCCATCATCCTCAGCTTTCTCCTCAGATAAGCGTCCGGCAGATTAACAGTTACGTCGTGTCTGGAACCTGATAATTGTCTTGTTCTAACTAAACACCTTGATTCCAAAAAGAGAGACGTACTTAAGTGCCTGAGGAGCTGTGTACCTGTTTTATGAGTAAAAGGTTGTTACAACTGCCAAATTCTAGAAAGTTGTAAAACTGTAATGATGCCTCTTCTCCTGGCCTCATCCCTTCAAACTGAGTGACTTGTGGCCAAATTAAGAGTTCAGTGAAATACTCATTACAGGAAACGAGTTAAGTGTGTCCACTGAGTGACTTCAAGTTTATTTTCGAGATCTCACTCATGATATCTTAACAAATATAACTTATACAAAAATAATAGAGTTTTGGGTAAAAGAGAAAATAAAAATACAGTTGTTGGGTAAGGTATAAAGAAAAATGAAATAAAACTAAAGAGAGAGTAATGAACCTTTCTAAAGTAATAACTGCAAAATGTACCTGAGTAGAAGACAATATCAGCAAATTCTTTGTTTTTTCTTAGTACCCTAGGTTTGAGGATACAAATTTTAATTCTTCAAAATACCTACCTTTGGATGAAAAAGCTTTATAATATAAATCAAAGTAAGGGATGACTTCAAAGCTCTCTCTCATCCAGGCATTATCAATCATAAAGATATATTAAGAGAATTTTTTAAACTTTCTCTACAGCAGCATTATAAAATAATATTCTTTCCTAGTACTTGATAATGTATTCTATACGGATACTAAACCTTTTGGCTAAATACATCATTCTGCATTTATAATCTTTTCTCACAAACATGATTCACTAATATTAAGCCATAAAATGTAATTTATAATTCCAAGGAAAAAAATTTAAGGCTGATTTTTATATCGTCATTCAATTTTAATGGTTTCTTTGGTTCCAACTTTTTAATATGACTCCAAGACATGATAATTACTTTTGTTTCTACCAGTTTGGTAGGAGAGAAGCTTGCTGTATTACTCCATCAAAGCCACTGGAAAAGTCATTTATTCATTGATTCAACATACATCAATCCACTCTATTTGTTAAGCAAAGAAATAAGGGCCATGGGGAAACTGCTGCAGCATCATTTCTGTCTTGTAATTTACTTTTATCAGGATATAATTGTCCTGTAAATTGTGTAAGTTTTAAGGTGTACGACTTGTTCATTTGATGCCTTATCTATTGCAATATGATCACCACTGTGGCATCAGCTAGCTTCTATGATGTCACATAATTATCATTTCTTTGGGATGGAAACAATTAAGATCTAATCTCTTAGCAAGTTTATAATACTTGAAGTTTATCATACAGTATTGTTGACTATGATCACTGTGCTCTGCGCGAGATCTCCAGGACTTCTTTTTCTATTAAGTTTGTACCCTTAACAGCATCTCCCAAGTTCACCCACCCTAGTCTGGTCATCACCATTCCCTCTCTGGTTTTTACCACTTTGGCTTTTTCAGATTCCACATGTAAGTGAGATCATGCAGTATTCGTCTTTATCTGCCTGACTTATCTCACTTAGCACAGTGTCCTCCAGGTTCATCCATGTTGTCATGGATTTCCTTCTTTCTCATGCCTGGATGGTATTCCATACGTGGGTGCATGTACACACACACACACACACACACACACACACACATCTTCTTCTTCAAGCATTTATTCACTGACAGACACTGAGGTTGTTTACAGATCTGGGCTATTGTGAATAATGCTGCAGTGAACTGGGGAGTGCAGACATCTCTTTGATACCCTGTTGTCATTCCCTTTAGCTGTATGCCCAGAAGTGGACTCCTGGATCATGTGGCAGTCCTCTTCTTAGTGTGTGGAGGAAACTCCATACTGTTTTCCATAGCAGCTACACCAATTTCTATTCCCATCACGGAGCACAGTGTTTCCTGTTCTCCACACCCTCCAGACCACTCGTTCTCTCTCATCCCCTTGATAACAGCCATTCGAACAGATGTGAGGTATCTCGTTGTAGTTCTGATTTGCATTTCCCTGATGATTAGCAATGTCCAGCATCTTTTTATGTACCTGTTGGCCATTTGGATGTTTTCTTCGAAAAATGTCTATTTAGCTCCTGTGCTTATTTTTTAATAGGATTGTTGTTTTTTATAATTGAGTTGTATGAGGTCCTTATATATTATGCTCCTAAATGCCTTATCTGGTAGATAGTTTGCATATATTTTCTCTCATTCTGTAGGTTGCTTTTCAGTTTTTTTGTTTTTGTTTTTAATCAAAGTTTGTGTTTTTATTTCTTTCTTTATTTGGGTAGTTCCCTGGCTGGGAATTGAACCCAGGCCTTGCCATTGAGAGCGCCGAAGCGTAGCCCCTACACAACCAGGGAACTCTGCCTTGTCAGTTTTTTAATGTTTCTGTTGTGGTACAGAAGCTTTTTAGTTTGATATAGTCCTGTTTGTTAATGGTGGCTTGTGCTTTTGCACACTTAGCTGCTTTATCATGTGGTGTCTACAATTCTGTGAAATTATTTCATAAACTGCTGGTTATGATGCCTCACTTTTACTGGTATTACTATAACTGCTCTTTTGGGAGTTAAGTTTGAGGCCCCAGATGCCGTAATGAAGAAGGCTCTCCTGTTGCATATCAACACACAAACTAAAGACTTTCCACCTTCTTAGATGATTCATTTCATTTTTTTAGAAGACGCCTGTCAGATTTTTGGCCTGGCAATATATTTCTCTCTCATCTACACTTCAGGAGGTTAGAGATAGGGCTGTACAGACAGATAACCTTTCATGGTAAATTGTCCTGTGAACCTCACTTTTCACTCCCACTCTCTGTTAGACTGGCTGAACCTGAACCTGAACCAGAGTCAGTCTGAGGTTCTTCAGGCAGAGGAGAAGGTGAAGAAGGAGGAAAATCAGTCTGAGGGTGTTTATTTGCTTAAGAAAGTGCAAGACCTGTTGTGCTTTGGTATTTCTGGGGGCACAGGTTGGCAAACGACAAATGGTAGAAGGTGGAGGTTTGGCCGAAGAGCTCAGAGAGTAAACTTTCTCTCTGTTAGTCCCTCACAAGAAGCCTCCATGGACATTACTACGTGTCCCGACTTTTTCCTGATAACATAGCTGTTCCTAATGGAACATGGAGGCAAGTGACAGACATAAGGCTCATTAGTTTCTATCAGGTGGGAAGATGGAGCCTTCTTATGGGTCCATTATTGCCTCGGGGTGTCTTCTCAGAAATCGATCCCAGTGGTTAAAGGCGTGAGTTTAGACAAGACTTCCGTGGCTCACACTGTTTCTGTCGTTTGGCAGTTGTGTAACTTCTACCTCTAAAAGCTTCAGTCCTCTAATTTACAAAGAAAAGCTATAATCATTCCTATCTCGGGTTGGGGATGTGAGGAGTAAATGACAGAACGTGCGGTGTTCACTACAGCACTGCCACCAGGAACCTCTTAGGAAGTGGTGGCATTGTTACTACTGTTATTAATATCATTAATAACATCATTAGACTCCTGTTTGCTCATCTTAAATGCAGTGGGTGGGAGTTAATGTAATGGCCATCTCCTTGGAAACATGAACATGTGGATTTTTCTCTGTCAGCCTTCCGGAGTTAGGCATACTTACATCTATTTTAATTGTCTAATCCGGTATTAGATTCGTCCCCTTCCCAGCTCCGTGCAGTGCCCAGTGCTGGGCCTTGCAATTAGCCCACGGGCACTGAGAACACCAGTCATCTGCTGCACGTTTGAGTGAATGGCGTACGCTCTGCTTCTGGCTCCGGAGGCAGGGGCGGGGGCTAGAGCAGACAATCTTCTGGTTTTTTCTAAAACAAAATGAGAATCACACATGAACTCTGAACGCGTGCAAATTACAAACAGCCACATCCGAAAGTCATCGACCTTCTCTAAGGATGTGGAAAATCAGACTTAATTATTGACAAGAGATGAACGTAAAGCATTTGAAATACTAACCCTAAGCACTCAACTGAAGTTTGTGAAGGGGGCAAGATATTGGATACAAATAAACCTCAGAAAAGTGACAGCAAAAATGACAGGGGTCGGAACTTTGCAAGATAATAATGCTATTTGTATTAACATGTCAACTATTCTTTTTTTAAAAAAATGTGCATATTTGTGTGGATAATACAAGTTTGCAGACTGAGTTTAAAGTGTGCCTGTCTAATTTATGGGTGTGGGCAGTAGTTGTCAGACCTGTCTACACTTCGTGGAGTTCAGGGTAAATGATCCCACCATGGAGTAAGACTGGTGTCCTGTAGGAGTCCGTGTGGTAAAATGGACAGAGGGCAGACTTTTGTGTCAGGGCTGGTTCTGAAATGTGACCCTATGACTTACTATCTTGGTGACTTTGGGCATGTGCATACTTCTCTATAAAATATCCCAGTTACTTCATTCATAAAATATCCTGACAGCTGCTTTAAAACATTCTACAACAATTGGGAATGATGCTTGTAAATGGCCTGGAATATATAAGATACTAAATTGGTAACAACTAGAACCAAAGAGCAGTTTCATATCAGTTCTGATATGAGGTATATTTAAATTTTTATTTAGATATGTGTGTGTGTGTGTGTGTGTGTGTGTGTGTGTGTGTGTTGTAAAGAACCATTCCCAAAGAGGTCTGTAGAACGTGCTGCCTAATGGAAGTGTCTGTCTTTACCTGGGGACTTCGGGCCACACAGATAGACTAACAGTGTGATTTAGGGTGGAGGCTTTAGGTCACACTGTATTAGCTCAGCCTCCTGAGAGCTGGAGACTGAGGTCACCCGAGTGGACAGCTAACCAGGTCTAGGTAACACATAAAAACCTCTGGACCCCCAGCTCCGACGAGCTTCCCTGCTTGGTGAGCTGCGTGTGTGTGGGCGTACATCGTGGCCCGCTAAGTTAACGCTGTCCAAGCCTCCGTGAGTGGCCAGCTGGCTGCTCCAGGCTTTGACCTTTCCTGGACTCTGCTCCATGCATCTCTCCCCGTGGCTGACTTTCACTGTGTCCTTTCGCTCTAATAAACAGCAGCTGGGAGTATAACAGAATTCAGTGAGTTCCGTGAGGCCTTCCAGTGAGGTATGAACCCTGAAGTCTTGGGGAACCTCTTGCAACTGATGTGAGAAGTGAGGGTGATTTTGTGAACCATTCCTTAACTTTGTAATTTGGTTTGCAACTTTTCAGTAAATCCAAAATTATGCCAAACAAAAAAGGTTATTTGAAAACAAAATAAAACAAACAAAAACCGGAATTCACTAACATCTACTCCGATAAAGCAGAAAGGCAAGCTTAATATAGGACACTGGGTGAAGGATTCTTAAGGGGAAGGAACAAAGCTTCCAATTGCACCCCCAACTTTCACTAACACCAGGACCTTGACTTCCCTGTACCCCCTGGTGGCTCTGTCACCAGGACAACTTCTGTCTCAGAAACTCAACCTTGCAAAAACTGGAAAAAGATGCCCACTGCTGCTCCTGTCACCTGTACCAGCAAAAACAAACAAACAAAAAACCCCTTTACAGTGGGGGATGACATGTTGTGGGAAAAGCAAGAAGCAGTCTAAGCGGATGAGAGAATAAGCCACAGAGAAACAAGAGATTCATGCACGGTCACAAGCGTGTGATGAACTCCACAGAGGGGCAGAACTGGCAAATGTAATAGCAGGGAACGCTGCCCTTAGTTCCATCTATTATGTGCCAAGACGGCACAGGCACCATCTCTAAATCTCCTACAAACACCGTGGGGCATGTACGACTGTCCTCATGTTGTAAATGACAAAACTGGAACCAGAGAAGTTAAACATGGCCAATGTCACACAGAGCTGACCGATGGCTTACGCTCTCCATGACTCGTCAGATTGCCAACAAACAGAGCACCCCAAATTAGGGAAACACTTCCACGTGAAGAATGTAGCAAAATGTGTTGGAAGTTTGTTTCTGTTCAGTGTTCCATGGAGAACAGTGTGCGTTCTGAAACCCCAGCCAGCGCCACGTGTCTCGGGCATCGCTGCAGTAGAAGCGTCGAAGCCCAGGTAACTGCTAGGAAACAAGAGGTCAAGAAAGGTGCTCACTCCGAGACGGT
The DNA here is from genome assembly GCA_004026885.1 of Lyroderma lyra. Classification (NCBI taxonomy): domain Eukaryota; kingdom Metazoa; phylum Chordata; class Mammalia; order Chiroptera; family Megadermatidae; genus Lyroderma; species Lyroderma lyra. Next base: position 6,723 of record PVJL010018552.1, on the reverse strand, counting down.
CACAGATGGGGAAGGTCACACAGGTGGCTTTAGACCTGGAGAGTTCAGAGGGTTTATGAGGCTTTAGAAACAACATGAAAAGTTTACCTTCCTGTGGGTGGGAGGATGGGATAAGGCCACCATCCCACTGTTCAGCTCCTCACGTGGTGGGACTCGCCGGAAGTCCTGATGGTCATGATGGAAAGAACTCACCTTTAATTGCCAACTATTTATCATTAGGGCGCTGCAGACTTCATACGTTGTGAACTGCTATGAGGTGTTCTGCCGAAGACTCAAAGGACGTGCTTCTCTGTTTTTGCTGAAATAGTATATGGGGAGGGTTATGAGTTGCAAATAGAAAATTCATATATGGGAGAATGGGAAGGTGGCAGGATCATTCTTTTGTCTGAGTTGTCACATTTAAATGGCTCCTTTTAATCATCCTTGAAGATTTCAATAATGTGGACTTGTTTTTGCATAATGTATGTGGTACAAGCAGTTCAGTAGCCATGAACAAAGCTTCCTTTAATATGAAAATGAAAGCATACCCGAGTGATTACTTAATATGCAAATTGGATCATGTGACTCCTCTGCTTAAATCCCTTCAATGGCTTTCCTTTGCTTTTAGAATAAAATCCAAAGTCTACCACAGTGGGAAGGAAAAGATATGGTTGCCTTTATTTCTCTTGACCTTGGCTTTAAAAGCCTGAATTATTTTCCTACCCAACTCTGTGGCAATGTAGCTTGTTACAAAGATCCAGCAAATACGTAGTTCAATTTAGTTAAATAGTAGTCATTAAGCACCTATCATGTGTCAAGTTCTTGGTAGGTGACGGTGACATAAATTATATAAAACATGACCAATCATGCAGTCTGATGGGGGAAGCATATATAAATCAATAGTTACAGAACACTGAGCTATATGCCAAAACAAAAGTGCATTCAAGATGTAGTGAAACAAAGGAGGGAATAACTGTTGGAAGGTAGACAGCCAGGGAATTTTGCACAGACGATGAGGTGACTAAGCTAGGCTTTGAAGGATGAAGTCAATAAAGCAGGAAAAAAGAAAAATCTAGGGCGAAGAACCAGCATGTTTCCAGGCCCGGGAGCATGATGCAATACTGAGCGTTTTGTCCTGTTGGGCCATAATGCTCATGAGGGAGAGGACGCAGAGTGGGTGATAAAACTGGGCATAGCTGGTCAGGGACCTACATATCATGCCCGGTGTTTGGTTGCTAGTCTTCAAGCCAATGGTTTCCAATAGATTGGAATTCACCATAGACATTTGAATTGAAAATAACACGGCAACACATCAGGTTTAAAGAATACATGAAGACATACAATATTGTGTGTTGCAAATATATATACACACAGTAAATATTTATAGTCTAATAAGATGGAGTACCGACAGACAAAACAAAGAACTGTATGACTTCACTCATATGCGGAATATAAAACTGAAAGCAAAGAAAAAAGAAATGAACAAACAAATAACCCATGGACACAATCAATAGTTTAATGTTTATTTGGGGACGAGTGGGTCAGGGAGGGGAGAAAGGGGAGCGGGTGGGAGAGGAGGGGGGGAAACTAAATATAAGGTGATAGAAAGAGAACTCACACTGGATGGTGAACTTATTATACAACAAGTTGACAATGCACTGTAGAACTGTATGCCTGAAAGCTATGTAATCCTTGCTAACAGATGTCACCCCAATAAGTCTAACAATAAAAATGAATTAAAAAAAAAAAGATGGAGTACCATAATTATTCAAAAGCATCATTGTGTATTAATTTACGTTTTAAAGTGATTTTTACATCTTGAGCCTATTTAGCCCTGACAGGTCAGCCCCATCCCTTCGGGCCATTCGTGAAGTCATCGTCAGATAGTTCCCTCACCTCCCAACGTCTTCGTTTTATCTCTGTAACTGGGGGCTTTTTCTGGTGGCAAAACCGTACTCCGCAGCCTGCACAAGAGAGAAGTCAAATGGAAGGGCCCTGAGGTGCCCTGCAAACAACGAAAAAGGGGGTTAGTGAGAAAGTATGCCTGCTTCCTCAACTCTCAGAGACACTTCTCAGGGTCTGTTTCTTACCCCTTCCTTTAGAAGCCCCCGGCAGACAGAGTCCGGTGTCCCACAGCAGGGAGCCCTCATCAGTGTGCCCGTGGTGGCTCTCATACCTCTCTTGCCCACCCCCTCATGGTGCTTCCTCCGATCACCTCTCAGAGCAATCTTTGGCTCAGGGTCTAGGATTTCATCTGTTTTGTGTATTTCAGAAATGTTATGAGAAAAAAAATGATAAGCCTTGTTTCATGTTCAAGAGAACTAAATTTTCCCTTTTTTTTTACACATTATAAGATTGTAGATTATAAGAGTTAAGAATCCCAGCTGTCTGAGATTTGGACAGAAAACCAATAGAACGGCCAGAACAGAGTTCTGGTCATCCATTAGCGCTGTGTCATTCTTGGGTAAAGCTGTCTGTCTGTCTCTCACCCTTTCGTCCTTAGTCCTGAGACAAGAGAACTGTAGTTTCAGGAAGCACATGACCTTCCTTTGTCCTGGCTTGCCGTGGGTGGCACAGCAAGCTCTAGCCCAGTCGATACTGCATTACGTGGCCCTCTCAGCTCCATAACCTCTCAGACAGGCCTCACTCATCGTGTAGTCTGTGAATTGTAGGGAGCCTTCCACCTCGCTTCCGATGTTACAGGGAATTACTCTAAGGCAAGCTTGTCCAACCTGCGGCCCAGGACGGCTTCAACGCGGCCCAACGCAAATGCATAAACTTTCTCAAAACATGACGAAAATTATTCATGGACCTTGTTGTAGCTCATCAGCTAGCGCTAGAGTTAGTGTATGTTATGTGTGGCCCAAAACAATTCTTCTTTCAGTGGGGCCCAGGGAAGCCAAAGAGCTGGACACCCCTGGTCTAAGGCATCCATTCGTTTGAATGCTCAGGACAGATGACTCCGTTGTCAAATAGAGTCATCTGTAAAACACCTTTAAAAACACTGTTGTAAAATGTAGGTTTTATTATTATTCGGGTATGGTGAGGCTAACATATCAGGACGTGATCACCACTGAATACTTTGTTACATTTCCCAAGAGGAATGGGCACGTCACATCATGGGGGCCACACCATGGAGACTGAGGGAGCAGGAGCCACACATGGACAAAGACCTTCGTCGTGCTTTCAGTGGGAAGGAGCAGGCGAGGCAAGCAGCTTAGGATTGGATGATTTCAGTGGACTCCAGGGTGTAAGCACTCTTCCTAACTGTCCAATACCTGGCCCTAGGGAATTAGGGCAGGTGGCTAGTGGTCTGAGTGTGAGAGCCAGGTAGAGGAGTTAAGAGTGTGTGTGGGCTCGGGACTGGTTAGTTTGCACGTGCAAGGCATGCTCTGGGGCTCCTGGGTACTGTCTGTAGGAGTCAGCTAGCCCTGGAAAGGGGGAACTTTCTAGAGTCAGCAAGGCCTCAAGATGTCAAAGCATCAGAAGTGCCGAAAATAAAAGGGCATGACTGATACAAACACTCCTTTCTTATAACCGAGTCCAGTTTAGATGAGGTACAATTCTGCTTCCTAAACTGCCCACCTTAAAGAAGTTATTTTAGCGTGAAATGTCTTCTAGGAATAGTAAGATCTAAAACAGACATTAGTGCCTGGTAATAAGTTCCTGTGCTGGGGCACATGGAGGCTTTTGCTGCTCCTAGGACTAGAAGGGGACACTGTGTGTCTTCTGTGTGAAAGGAAAGTCAGATTGAGTAGCTAACAAGTCAGTAGGACTAAATGAGAGCTAAATGAGTTCATTTCAGTAGTGTCAATCTCTAGCAGATCAATTCATCTGGTTTTTGTGCAGAGCTCTGTGAGAGCAATGCCAATTATTTTCACAAATAGAAAGGAATAATCTAGCTATCTGAGGAGTGACTTTAGCATGCTTATTCCTTTAATATGACCTTTCTGGTTTCTGTTCCCTTTTTCCCTCTTTTCTTTCTTCTTTCCTTCCTTAGGAAAAAGTCTTGGGAGTTAAAGAGGCAGGACTCTAACCTAAGTTCAAATTCTTCCTGGGTATTTGCTACCACTGACACTGTCAGGGATACCAATCCTTACCATTTATTGACTGCTTTCTGTTATCATGCTAAGAGCTTTACAAGTATGGCCTCAAGTGATCCTCCTATAACCCGCTGAGATAGGTATTCTCACTCTCATGCTGGAAATAAGAAAACCAAGGCTTAAAAGTGTTAGGTAACTTGCCCTCAGGAGCCCAGTTAGAAGAAAGACTATGAGAGACAGAGCTCAAAACCAAGTCCATCTGCCGTCCTAACCCGTATTTCTAACCACTGTATTATTGCTTCTTAAAGTTAAGATACATGTAAATCGCTTGTCAATCTGGTCAAAATGCAGATTCTGATTCAACACACCACAAAGGGTCCTGGGATTCTGCATTTCAAATGAGCTGTAGGTGATGCTAGTCGGTGGACCACCTTTTCTGTGTATCCAGAATAGGCCATTTATTGGCATTGCGATCTTTCAGGAAAGTGAAAATCCCAACAAAGTCAAAACAAATGCTGAAATTATCTGTTCAACTTAAAAATCTTCAAATAGTTTCTGTTCTCACTTAAAATTAAAAAAAAAAAAAAAAAAGAAAAACAGTATATTTTAGTTTTCCTAGTAATAAAACTCAATTTTAACAATTGGTACCACTTTGCATTTTAGAAGAGTTTCCAGTTCACAGAGAAATTTCCCAGATAGGACAGTGAGTTCCCATATATACCTTCTCCTACACACTTTCCCCCATTATTAATATCTTTCATTAGTGTAGAACATTTGTTACAGTTGATGAGCCAATATGATACTTTACTATTAACTGAAGTCCATCATTTACATCAGGGTTCACTCTTTGTGTCGTATATTCTATGGATTTTGGTCCTGCCCCCTTCCAAAGGGACCACGTGCTGGAGATCCCCACAGTCCTCACCATAACCTGCCGACTCCCCAACAGCTGCCATTTGCTATCATGTGTGCTCTGTTGTTTTTCTTATGGAAAAAAAAAAACAAACAAACCCATCTTTGGTACTTCATGTCTCTATCAAAAATGAGAAAATGAAAGACCAGAAAGAAATGCTTCACGTTTCCAAAAAAGTGGGTGAGAGCAATCACTTAGTTTCACACACATGTGTTGACTGCTTAGTCCCAATTATGTTTTGTTTGAGATGCTTAACATATTACAGACCTCCTCCTCCTGCTGCTCCGTCCTGTAGGCCTCCAGCTCGGTAGGACAGCTACGGTGATGGGGACAGAACACTTCAGGATTGCAGGAGACCTCCTAGCCTGTTGCAGGGGCCCCTGGTTCCGGGTCCTCCTCTTGCCCCCTTTCAGCTGCCACTCCTCCCCCTGCCTAAATTAGTACCAGGGGGTCAGGTTCCTCCTGTACAGGTCAATCCTGCCCCCACGCTTTCCTTGGGACTTAGGTTTCTTAGGGATAAATACAGGAGACCCAGTTAAATTTGAATCGTTTCATTCAGTATGTCCATTGAGATAGACTAAAAATACTGCACAGAAAGAGAATTCTCTTTTTGTTTATTTGAAATGCAAATTTGAGTGTCCTGTCTTTCTTGTATTATCTGTTCATTATCGTTGTTGGCAGTTCTGACTCTAAGATACCTTCCAGCTGCTCAAATATTAGCCCAGAAACGAAGTGTTTTCATCTTTTACTGACCTGCCCAAGTGTTTCTTCCTACATGAACCCACTATCTTGAGTTATTGTTCCTATTTTTACTCTTAACTCTGTAGTTGACAAATGAAATGTCCCGTCACTTTATTTTTTCTGGCATAATAGTAATAATAGACCTCTCTGATGATTTTAACCCCTCTCTGTCTTTTCCCTGTCACTAAGGCAAACATCAGGACAATCCTTAAACAGAAATAAATTACTGAAGGAATATTCTTCCTATGCATTTTTCCTTGGCACCACCATCTTCTCAGACACAGTCTCTTACTTTTAGGCTGAACTTGAAAGTCTTTCCCCAACTTTATTTATTTTGCCAATTTTTATTGTTGCTACTCACCCTACTCTTTTTATTTTATGTAATCTTGCGACACTTTTCAGTCCTTCTGATTAATTTATTAAAGACAAGACACTAGGCAACTACAGATTTGCCATCTTTTATATACTAGGATTGTTTTTGTCATAACAATTTTAGAGTCAAAGTCATAAAATATGAAATATTAGCTCAGTCCCAGACTTGATGAAGCCATCACAGTGGGATGCATGAGCATTTTCTGAGTGGAAAAGGAATTGACCTGTGGACCTCTGGAAGTTTGGTGATTTGTTTTCGTGTCCTGGAGGTTAACAAATAAAAGGACTGGCTTTGTAATTATTTTCCCCAGAGTTTGCTAAGGTTTCAAATGGCTCTTCTAAGCCTTGGTCGGGTCCTTTGGCCTCCCCAAACTCCCCATTCCCCAGTCAGTAAAGGCTCTCAGACCTTTTCAGGTAAAAGCATAGACTGGTCTCTTCATCAGAGCATTGCTATATAAAATGAAGAGAAAAAAGCCAAAAGAACTGGAGATCATTTTGAAGAGTAAATAATTCAAGACATTATTAGTTTCAAAACTGAGAAGGGTGGAAATCGGGGTGGCACGTGAAGAACAGCGTGAGCAACACTCGGAATACAAAGTGCTCAGCATACGGGCTGTAGCAATCGTGTGCCCCAGCCCTCAGCAGAACTGGTTTTAACTGCACAAGGAATCGATC
>PVJL010018551.1:0-15673 GCA_004026885.1 Lyroderma lyra | reverse complement strand
GGGGAGAAAGGGGAGGGGGTGGGAGAGGAGGGGGGAAGCTAAATATAAGGTGATGGAAAGAGAAGTCACATTAGGTGGTGAACTTATTATACATCAAGTTGACAATGCACTGTAGAATTGTATGCCTGAAACCTATGTAATCCTTGCTAACAGATGTCACCCCAATAAGTCTAACAATAAAAATGAATTTAAAAAATAAATAAATCATATTCTACTCATACAAAAATAGAATAAAATAAAGTAAAATAAAAATAAATATAAAAAAGAAAACATTATATGTTGCAATTCTGCAATCTCTTATCCACAATTCCAAAATCCAAAAAGTTCTGAAAACCAAGTTTTTTTACTAAACCACTGCCATTGGTGGCAAAATTGGATCTGAACCAATGAGTCTGTTTATGATCTTTATCTATTCCACTTAGTGCATTTTACTGCAGAACTATGATTTCATTTGATTTTTGGGCACTACCCAGACCCTGCTAGTGGTGTCACAATATCTGCTCTGTAAGTGTCAATATGGGACTACAGTGAACCTGTAATAACTGCCAAAACTTGCTATGTATCAGAAACTATTCCAAATGTTTTGCACCTATTATCTCAGCTAATCCTCACATAATCTTATGAGGTACAACCAAACACCTGTCTCATTTTACAAATGAGGAAATTGAGGCACACAGAAAGTACATTAAATTGCTCTAGTCACACAGCAAGTACGGCATGGAGCTGGAGATTAAAACTGTGCAGTCTGATTCCATAGTCTGCCTCTTCCCTTTGCAGGAAAATTATCTTGGTGAATCCTACGGGAGTCAGCAAGAAACAAAATTAGTTGTCCCTTAGGATACATACTGAAAACCAGTGGTGACTGAAGTATATTCAGTAATTTCTGCTTGTATTAATTAGGGTTCTCTAGAGAAACAGAACCAATAAGATATGTATGTGTGTGTGTGTGTGTGTGTGTGTGTGTGTGTGTGTGTGTGTGTATGGAGAGGCAGAGAGAGAGACTGATTTTAAGGAATTGGCTCATATAATTGAGGGAGCTGACAAATAGAAAATCCCAAAATCTGCAAGGCAGACCAACAGGTTGGAGACCTAAGGAAAAACTGATGTTGCAGGTTGAATTCAATGGTGGTCTGGAAGTGGAATTCCCTCTTCCTCCAGTCTTTTTCTCTTAAGGCCTTCAACTGATTGCATGATGGCCACCCACATTAAGGAGGGTAATCTGCTTTACTCAAAGGCTACTGCTTTAAATATTAATCACATCTAAACATTACCTCCGTGGCAACATCTAAACTGGTATTTGACCAAGTATTTGAGTCCTGTGATCTAGCCAAGTTGACACATAAAATTAACCATTACATTGGTCTTAAAATTATCCTATCTAACTGGGTTTGTTTATACTTAACATTATAGTTTTATGGAATCATGAACTGAGCATTTGAGCATGTAACCCAATATTGGTCCTGGAAAAAACGATGCTCCTGGTCATAAGGCCCTTTTGTCACACCTTTGTGTAAAAAGGGTAGAGGGGTTGAAAAGATGCAAGTTGGGCCCCTCATTTTCACGAGAAGGTTGCCTCCTTCTCTGTATGACATTGCATTTGTTAGTACTGTTTGGCTTACATGTAACAGACATCCAACTTTAAGGAGGTTAAGCAAACAAGGAATTTATCATCAGGATGTTGGGACCAATGAAGGTTGACAGACTCTCCTCCTTCAATGTTTAAAGTCAAGTATTTAGCAGAAATTTCACCAATATCTACCAGACAAGAGGAGGGCAACTACAGAATGTAGCAGGTTTCCGGCCTAGCACAGCTCCTAAATATAATCTTTGGTTCCCATTCCATTCAGTCATATACCACCAACCACCCCTTGCCCACCACATGCAGCAGGGAGTAAAATTAAATTCTAAAGAGTAATAATTTTATTTCAAATCAGGAGAGAAGTGAATTGAAGGTATACATTACTATTTTTCACCTTCTGGGAGAGAATAGAAATGGCTCCTAAGAAGGGATGAATAAAATAGAAGACAACCATGGCCCATTTTCTCTGCCAGAAATGAAGGTTTCAGGGACCGTCAGTGAATCTAAAGCCTTGTAGGTATGGGGTGATGGCAAAATAATCTGACCCCAGCACATGAGAGTATGAGCCACCCCTACTAGAGGGGGTGAATTCTCATTGAGAACATTTGAAAAAAATCCAAATACAGCACAGAGCATAAATGGGTCTTCTGGTGAAGATTTCTCAGAGGTTCAGCCACATTTTCCCTATTCCCAAGGGTAAAAAAGATAGGAAATAAAAATATCTAGCCTTCAAACAACTCAGGGAGAAATGATGAGGTTTCAGATACAGTGAAAGGATCAAGGCAATTCATTCACACTATATGAGAGCAGATACAGCTTGGAAAAGATTCTTACAATAAACAAAAAGAAATTAAAATCCAATGACAAGAATCCATCCAAACTTACTACAGTGAAGGAGGAAGAGATGCAAGAGAAGTGGTAAAAGGAAGAAGGAAGAGGGAAGAAAAGGAGGGGCCACTGGGGGTTGCAAACTAGTCATTCACATGGCAGGATCTTGGCTACATTTTCCCACTGTTCATTCTCTCTTGGTTCCTGCCCAAATTCTAATCAGGATTCCCTAGTCTCCCCACCTGTAAGTCACCCAACATCTTTCTGATCAATACCTTTTCTGCTTAAATTAACCAAAGTTGATTTTGGTGCTTTAAATCAAGAATTTAAATTGATACAGATAGTGAGCAATTAATTCATTTAAGATTAAGTAACTGAGGGAATATCATTGATAAAACCAGGAAGTGGGAGAGGAAAGTGAAAGGAAGTGGAAATATTAATTTCCTCACCATTCCTCGCAGGGAATTAATAGATACCATTAAATGAAAATGTACTTTTAAAATCTAATGACTCATAATGTTTCTCATAATCATCTTAGAGTGATGCATTAGAGAATGAAGGTGAGGAAGCTTAAATTCAGTAATAATAGACTTAACCAAAATCTAATAGCTGGTTCATTCAAACAAAAATTCAACAAATGTGCCTACTAGGTGTCAACCATTATGTTAGGTGTTGGGTTGACAATGCAGGACAAATCAACATGGCTCCTGCTTTCATGGGGTTGACAGTCTAGTGGGAGAGCCAGACATAGACAAGTAAACAAATTAATATGAAATTCCAATTGTGATAAATCTTTGCAAAGGAAAAGAACACAATAGACAGAGGGTGGATAAGACCCTCTTGACAAAAGGGTAGATATTTTAATTTATTTTTATTGTTAGACTTATTGGGGTGACATCTGTTAACAAGGATTACATAGGTTTCAGGCATACAATTCTACAGTGCATTGTCAACTTGTTGTATAATAAGTTCACCACCTAATGTGACTTCTCTTTCCACCACCTTATACTTAGCTTCCCCCACAGGGTAGATATTTTAAAAGAGACTTCAAAGTTGGGAAGCAAACAGCCTGACAAGGAAGGGAAGATAATACCAGACAAAGGAAACAGCATGTACCAAAACCAAATGAAAGGTGTCTTAGTCAGTTGGGAATGCTATAACAAAATATCATAGAGTAGGTGGCTTATAAATAACAGAAATTTATTTCTCACAATTGGAGAGTCTGGGAAGTCTAAGATCAAGATACAGACATATTCAGTGTCAGGTAAGAGCCTGACTCCTGATTCAAAAGAAGAGGAGTTGGCATGTTTGAGAAAAATAAAAGATAATGTGAATAAGTGAGTGAGGAGAAAGGGGCATGGAATGAGGGTGATAAAGATGGCAGGAGCTAAATCATGCAGAGAAGGCTTGTGTGAACATGGAAGAGTTCAGATTTTTCTGAGAGCAAATGGAAAATCTCTGAATTGCCTTTATCAGGGGAGTGGCATGATGAAAGCCACATTGTATAATAACCGCCATGGCTACTGGGTGGAGATTGGTTTGGAGGGCTGCAGGAATAGAAATAGAAATACAGGTTAGGAGCAGTAGTCCAGGAGAAAAATGATGTTGGTTGAACCTGGTTGATGGCAGTAGAAATGGAGAGAAGTGGATTAACTGGAAAGATATTTTGGAAGTAAAATTTAAAATCTTAGTGATGAATTAGATGTAGGGTTAAGGGAGAGAAAAATCAGGAGTAACTGCTAGATTTCTGGCTTGGACTACTGGGTGACATCATTTACTGAACCAGTAAAGGCTTTGAAATAGTCATACCTTGGTACTTGACTGCTTTGAAACTTGTTGAAAGTTTAGTACTTGACACATTTTGATGCAAAAATTTTGCTTTGTTATTCATCATTTGTCTGGTCCTCCATACTCTATGCGCAAGCTAGAACTTGTTGGTGTCAATTGCCTCACTACCCTTCCCAGCTGAAACAAGGGGTCCTGTGTTAGTCACACAGTAGCTCTTGCCCTGTGCATATCCCCTTGAGGTCTTATCTTAGCTTCTGTAGTCATTCTTTATATTTTGGGTTTGGGAACACATTAAATTTATTTACATTATTATGGGAAAACTTTGTTTGGTATTCACTGTTTTGGGTACTTATCCTGCCTCCTAGAACCAATTAATGACAAGTGCCAAGGTACCACTGTAAATGTTTTGAGTGACTATTATGAATTTTAGACATTTCATAACTAAGATATCTGTAAAACATCCAAGTGGACATGTCAAGTAAGCCTTTAGCTCTGCAGCTCAGAAGAGAAGTGGGGGCTGAAATCATCATCACACAAATGGTATTTCAAAACATGGGAATAGAGAGGGTGACCAGAAAAAGAGTATAAAGAATAAAGAGGGCCTATGGCCAATTCCTGAGAAAGTCAGATAATCACAGGTAGAACAGAACTAGGAGAGGAGATCTAGGGAGGTAGATATAAAACTAGGAGAGGGTGGTGGCCCAGAAACCAAAAGAAGGAAATGTTGAAGAGAAGAGATTTTTAACTTTATTGACTATTTCTATGAGTACTAAGCCAAATAAAATGAGGACTGAAGAATGTCCATCATATTGGGCAATCAATAAAAATGACAAAAGTATTTTGGGTGAAAATGTAGAAACAGAAGATAGCTCTTTTGATAAGTTTGACAATCATGAGAAGCAGAAAAATGGAGCAATTGCTGTAAATGATTGGGTTAAGGGAAGAATTTGAGGATGTTTTTATGATCCAGTAGAGAGGGGAGACAATAAAGTAAGAAACTAAGAGAAGGCATAAAGATACGTACAAGGAGGGCGTGACGGAAAAGAAGAGTGAGGCGATGGATACAGACACAGGACAGTCTGTGGATAAAATGATGGAAAGATAAAGGTGCTCCAATCTAATGGCTTCTATTTCTCAAAGAAGATACATTCATCAGCTGAAAACTAGTTGAGAAAAATGAAGGAAGGTGTGGGGAGTTTGAGGTATAAAGTAAGTCATAAAACAGTCACTGGGAGAGTGGGAAAGCAAGCGTATCTCAAGTTTGAGGTAGGGTAGTCACACAGTACAATGTGACAATGCCCAGATGCTCAGGTGCAAGTTCAGAGAAGCCAAGTACTTGGGTTCATCCAAGGTCTGAATTTGCCAGGTAAGTGTGACAAAAGAGGAAAAAATCAAGGGAATTCAGGATATCTATATGATACTGATTATAATGATTTGTCATGGAATCTGAATTGGAGAATGAGAGAAGGAAAGGGCTGGAGGAAGCTGTAAGATACAGAGAAAAAAGTTTTATCAGTGGACTTGAGATCTCAATGACACCAAAGAATTGTTACAGTAAAAAATTGAGCAAGACAACTGAAAGCACAGGAGGTTTCAACTGAAGAGTGGGATGAGTGGAGCAATAATTATGGAAATTGTGCAATATTAGATGATAATGTTCAAGTGTTTAGATGGAAGGGAATAGAGATGAAAGTCACTGAATCAGGTATTAGATGAATCAACTCTTAGAAGTTGAAGTCATCAACAATGACAAGGATTTGGTGTGATTAGAAAGACTGTTGTCCATGGACAAAAAAAATCTCCAATGAATGAGTAGGAATGGTGGAGTAAAAGGGTGCTCTTTAGCACACAGTCCAGCATCAGTTCCTCTTCACCAGACTGCTTCCTCCTTTAGCTACTACCTGGAGTCCACCTGCCTCTTGCTGCTGAAGAGCTACTCTTGATTTCCTCAAGTTTTATGCTCACAAAGTGCCTTGAATAGATGAGAAGGTAGTGGGATAAAGAGAAACATGGAGTGAAAATGTCAGCCCCAGCTCTATGTATGTGTAGGGCTTAAATAATCAAGTTAGTGATGAGGAAAAATGTTGACAACTTTTGCTCCCCATGGAGACTCCTCCATTTGGGACTGTGGCAACTTCATTCAGGATTAAGACCACTCTGGCAAGGCTACAAGTATACCAATAAGAGTGTCCTGCTTAGAAGGAAAAAAAGAAGACAAATAGGAGGATATCTACTATAAATCAGCATCTATTATGTGCCAGACTCGTGTAGGGCTCTGCAACTTGCACACTGCACAAAGGTACTACATTCAAAGTGTAGATACCACAGATTTACATATTTATTCTGACAATTTTCTGGGAGATAGTATTGTTATGGAGTGAATCGTGGAGAGTAGGAAAAATACCTTCCCACACACAAATACATGTTGAAGCCCAAATACAGTGAGACTCTATTTGGAGACAGGGCCTTTAAGGAGGCAATTAAAGTTAAATGAGGTCATAAGGGTAGAGCCCTGAACTAATAAGATTGGTAGCCTTATAAGAAGAGGAGGAGAGACCAATGATGTGTACATACAGACAAAGGCTGTATGTGAGAACACAGTGAATAGGCAGCCATCTATAAGCTAAGGAGAGAGGCCCCAAGAGAAATCAACCCACTAGTGCCTTAATCTTGACTTCCAGGCTCCAGAACTATGAGAAATAAATTTTTGTTGCTTAAGCCATCCAGCTTGTGGTATTTTCTTATGTCAGCTCTAGCAAACTAATATAAGCAGTAAAATACAATTAGTATAATATATTAGGAAAATTTTCCAAAGATAGAAGTAAAATCACTAGAAGAAAGGGTTGATTTCTTTCTTTTCTTTTTCTTTTTCTTTTTTTTGTAATTTATGAGATGCCAGAAGTGACCCTGATAGTTACAATGTCAAATCCTTTCTCTAATGCTATCTCATTTAATCATATACACAATTTTACAAAACAAGAGTTTTAAGATGAAGAAAAATGAGGCTCAGAGAAATTCAGTAACTTGGTCAGAGTTAACCAAACATTGGTAAAAAGCTTAGCAGAAATCTGTATCCATATAGGCTTATCTCAAAACTCACATTTCCAATCTACCACACCACCTCCCAATACAAATCCTAGTATAAAAGAGACATGACTAATTTCAATTTTTCTTTCACTATGTCTCAGACACTCTGCTAGATGCTTTCACATACAATAACAAAGTAGGTCTTATTAACTCTGGTTAGAGATGACAAAACTGAGGCCCAGAGTGGTTGTGACTTGCCCCAAACCACACAGCTCAGCAAGTTTTAGCCTGTCTGTTTAATGCCCTTTTCTCTCCCTCTTCACCTAATACTCCACCACTGAATGTTCCTTCTTTCCACATGTAATCTGTAAACACAAAATATTCTTTCTTATGTTTAACTTATTATTTATATCCCTTTTAGCATAATCAACATTATCAACTCATTTACAAAATAAATAGGTAGCAATCATGTGATAATGTATTTGCTCCCAATAAGTAAATAAATGAAGATCAAGTTAGAGATAAGCAACAGTTGTACTTCATTGAATGAATTTCTAGTTCTTCTTGATGCATGTAGTTTTTATTTGGTTGACTTACAAGTTTTACCCTAAAGATTAATCTGCCTCTCTATAAAGAGCATGAGAATTAATATTTAGCCAAGATATAAATCTTCTTTCATTTTCATTATAGTGGAAATCAATATTTTTTAAAATATTATTAAGTGCAATTTGTTAGTTATGCACACCCACTTTTCTGTTCAAGTTGAGGCATTTGAAAATATCTACATAAACACTTTTTGTCAATACTACCAAGATTTATATTGCCAAGTTACTGTAACTGTTATCTCTGAAAGCACTGTGAATTAGGCTATGTTATGTTAGATTTTATTGAGCTTACATAATAAAGGAGTGATCCATTTTTTTTTAATTCAGTGACTTTTGTCTGCAGCAGGCAGTATGTATAAATAACTTCTAGGTTGAAGAAATGCAACCAAAACACTGTACATAGCCATCTTCATGTTACCTAGACCAATTTGGAGGCATTTACATGTATTTTCACTATATTGTTTATGGAATCCTGTACTAACAATACCACTTAGCCAGATCCTTAGAATTAAGATTTATTCTTTCTCTCTCTTTCTCTCCTTCCCCTCCCCTCCCCACTTCCCTTCCCCTACCTCCCATCCCCTCTTCTCTCTTTTTCTCTCTACACCTACACCCTGCCCCAGGATGCCCATAATAAAGTATCACAAACACAGTAGCTTAAACAATAGAAAAGTATTATCTCACTTCTAGAAGCTAGAAGTCAGAATTTAAATTGTAGCCAGGACCATGCTCCCTCTGAAAGTACTAGAGAAGAGTCTGTTCCAGGCTCTGCTTCTAGCTTTGGTGTTTTACCAGCAATCTTTGGTACACTCCCTTGGCTTATAGATACATCACACCAAGTTCTTCCTTCATGTTCACATGGCATTCTGCCTGTTTGCATATCTATGTCGAAATTTTTCTTTTTTATAGTGACACCAGTCATATTGGATTAGGGGCCCACCCTACACAAGTCTGACCTCACCTTAACTAATTCCATCTATTTCCAAATAAATCACATTCTGAGGTACTAGGGCCCCTCAACATATAAATTTTGGGTGACACAGTTCAACTCATAACATTCCCATACTCCTTCAATACATAAACATGCTCTATTTTCTCCCTTTTTATAAATAAAACTAAAAAAATAAAACATTTACTATGATTTTAACTTTTGCTTCCCTTTCATGACCAGCTTCTCAAAAAAGTAGTATCTTCCTTTATTTCTCCATTCATTTATTCCTAAACCTTCTTTAATCTGGCCTGGCACCAAACATCCTCAGCACTGTCACCAACAACCGCCTAACTTTTAAATCATTTTACTTTTTAACCCTGATCCTGCTGAACATTTCTGTGGCTTTTGAAACCATGAATCATGTCCTTTGGGGGGAATTACATTCTTTCTTGGTGTCAACATTACTTGAGATTTTTCTCTCTCCTGCTCCCAGTTGGCCTCTGCCTCATCCTCTGGAAGCATTCTGGGAATTCTGTTCTCACACCATCTATCTTCTCACCACTCTTCTTGTCATGATCCTTGTTTGCATCACCATCCATCTCCTGTCCACTGATGTCTCAAGCCCATGAATCTAGCACAACTCCTCTCTGAGTTCTAGGACATCCACAAAGACTATACTTGCCACCTCATTTTGTGTGTCCTAAGTCACCTAAAATTCAACATATAAAAATCTTCCTTGTTCTGTGACCTCTACATTGAAGAATGGCACCATTGATGAGCCAGGTGTCCTGGTCAGAAATCTAGGAGACACCCTGCCTCTTGTTCACCACTCTTACCCAAACAGAAATTCACATAGAATTCTAGCATGCATTCCCATAAAAGACCTTGGAAGTGAAATGCACAATTCAAAGCAGGACTGAGAGAGAACTCCCTAGTAGCCTGAAATTTAGATTGTTCTCACAATGGCAAACAAAAACTTTGAGCTGCCCAAAGCCACTCAGTGAAGTGGATAGCACTGTTCCACATCGCCTTTTAGAATCCTACTCCTCCATGTGGCACCCATCCCCAGTCCTGGCTCCTGCACCCCTGAACCTTCCAACTGGGCACAGGGCCCACTCTTCCATTAAGTACTGCTAGCATAGTGTCTAGAACCCTGATCCTTTTAGGAGCCTACAAATGTATTTTAATTTAATTTCTTTTCAAATCAGAAAACAAAATTACAATCCACCTTGGATTATATTTATGTATATATTGATGCAATCATAAAATATGTTATATATATATATATATATATATATATATATATATATATATATATATATTTTTTTTTTTTTTTTAGGAAAAAGAAGTCTATCCACACAACCAAAAGTATATAGGGCATAAAGCAGCCTACCTATGTCTGCCTTCCTTCTCTGACTACCTTGTCAAGGGCCCTTCACTTAGTTACAAAGGAAAAGGTACATAAATTAATTGACATTGCAGCACTAAAGATTGATGATTTAGTTACATAGCCATCCAAGGAAGATTTGCTTCAAATCTGTCTGAAGCCAAAAAAAAGAAATTTTGTAACAATATTTAATCCATCTTTTAAGTATAAAGGACATACATGAGCATTATGGAAATTTCAGATAACTCACAAGAGTTTAAAGATAGAAATAAAAATATCTATAATGTCAGAGATAATCACTATTAATAATTTGATGTATTTTCTTCCAGTATCCATGTCTGTATGTATAATATATACATTTTTACTTATAATTTTGCCATTAGCAATTCCCTATAATATTAAGTATTTGTGATTTTTAATGCCATAATGAATATTTTATACAAAAATTTTTGTTCACAATTCTAATAATTTCCTTAGGATAAATGCTTTAAGTGAAATTACAGGATCAAAAGCTATACACATTTATAAAGTTTCTGAAGCACACTGCCAAAATTTTACAAGAAATGTTGTATAACCCTCTCAACAATGGTGCCAATTTCTCTAAACCCCACGCAAGACTAGATATTATGCTTTGTAATCTCTATGTGATATATAAAAATTTTTAAATTTTTGTTTCACTATACACATATTTGATTACTCATGACATGAAAGGTTTTTTTTTTAAACTTTTTTAGTGTTTAAAAAAACCTTTCATGTCATGAGTAATCAAATATGTGTATAGTTGTTTCTTCAGTGAAATTTCTATTCCTGGTCAGAAATTATAATTTTGGAGTGATAATCTGTTCTATTTATGGAGCTTTATATATAATAAAGATACTAACTATTCTTTATATGAGTGTACATTTTGGTCTAAGTTACTATGCCTTTCAGTTGGGTGTTATATTTTTAATCATATAGAAATTCTTAATTAAACTTTAATAAAATCAATCAACTATTCTTGTTTCTGCTTTAAAGTTATGTTATAAAAGCCCTTTACCATCCTAAGATATTTTATTTTGAATATTTTATGAAGATATTTTTACATTAAAATCTTCTTCAAATGAAATTTATTTTGATGTAAGCAATGAGAAAATACTTTGCCATTCTTTTCCTCTAAGGAAGTAGACAATTATGCAAAAATTATTCTTTTAATAATCTAACCAGTCACTTCTTCATTGATTTGGCTTTTCTTCACTAAACTAGAAGTGAATCTCTTTCTTGATCTAGTCTGATTCTTGACCTGCTGCCTAATTCCTGGCCAAGCACTACTTTAATATTTGTAAACTTACAATGTATTTTAAAATCTACAGGGCTAGAACTCCATTTTTCAATCATTTTGCTTAAATTTTGTCAGCATAGTACTTTTTTTTCAGATAAAGGATGAGCAGCAGAGACAAAGACAGAAACAGGGAGACAGCAGAAGAATAAGAAGGCAGGAGAAGACACTGAAGATAAAATGATTCTAGGAATACTTTAGTCCCTCATTAGCCTGATTACTCCAGCTGAAGAAATTCATATCCCATCAACCTTTAGTGACTGCATTGTGACGTAAGCACATTCGTATAAATTAATTCCTTTTCCTTCTGTGTCAAAATCTAACTTTTAGTCAATTTTATTTTTCTTTTACATTTTAAGGCCCTGAGAATATAAACAAGGCAGAAGCGTATGTTTTCAAGAGTATGGAATACATTTATTATGGCAGTAAATGTTCTAAGGACTAATAATCCTAGATTTCACAATTTCTTGAGGAGAAAGACTTGGACCAATGTTATCTATCACATTCAGGGACACAATTTGCTAACAAGTACTATTAATATTATTTTATGTATATCAAAGCTCTGAGATTTGATTATGTAATTTAAAAAAAAAAGGAAGAGTTCGGCAAGATGATGATGAGAGAGGAGGTCCCTAAACATCACTTGGAAAATACAATTAAACAGCTGTCCAGGAGCCAACAAGGGAAACCCTGAGTGGCACAGTGACAACTGAGAAATCCATACATCACAAGAAAACACCTGAAGGTTAGAGGAAGAGGGATGAGCAGGAGAGAAGGAGGGGAACAGAGACAGATCACTACCTGACCCCACCACTGCTAACTGAAGGCAATAGAAAGCAATCAAGCAGCAGCAAGATACAGGGGAGGGGGAAGGCCAAGTGGCAACAAGAGTGGAAGCCAGAATGGTGGAACACTGAGAAACCACGAGGGAGTGGGACCTAAAAGCAGTGTGTTACAGACAAAGTCTGGGGGCCAAGTTCTGAATCTCTGAGTAGAAGGAAGCTAAGTGAGGACTCTGAACTGCCCTAGGGGACCAGATATAGCACCTTGGCACCCAACACCCTCATCACCCACGGCACGTGCATGCATGGCATCCTCACATGACCCATGGCTCCTGGCCTAAGGCTTGCATGCATGCCCTGCATCCTCAGTGCAGCTCCTACTGGCTTTCTGAGCAGTTGCTGTGGAAACAAAGCACTGAAACATAGCTGCAGTAAAACACTAGAGAAGGGAGAAAGGCAGATTTGATGGCATTCAACCGGACCAACATGAGTGGCCTCCACCTGCATCCCATCATCCTCCTTGCTATCCCCCACCTTCCCCAATGAAACATAGGAAGTGGAGCAGCCCCAGATAGCATGTTGTTGGCTTCCCTCATCTCCTGCAGCCTCCCCAATGAACTGCAGAAAGCAAAGAGACCGTCAACTGACACATCCTGACCCCCAATGCTGCTGGAGACCAAAGATAGAGCTCAAATACCTCCCCTCTCTCCCAAAACTACCTAGTATCTGTTCTATAGCAAGACACCACAAAAATACTAATCAGAGAAATAAAGAGAGCTCCTAGGCTTTGATGAAAATAAAGCCCTCATGCCAAAGAAGAACACAACAGACAATATGAGTACCTTAGGATTACAAGTTGCTCAGAAAGAAGATAAAAAATTTCCAGCAAAGGATCTTATAGACCTGGAAATTTATGAACTAAGTGATAGTGAATATAAGGTAGTTATTCTAAAGGCTCTCAGAGAAATATACTGACAGAACACCATAGCTTAGATGAATGATCTCGGAAAGGAAATACATGAACCAAAGAAACAACTGAACAATGAAATTGAAACTATAAGGAAGAACAAGATGGAAATTTGAGAGATAAATAAAAGAAGTGAGAAATGAATAACTGCTGTAGGAAACAGGGTCAACCAGATGGAGAAAAGAACTAGTAACATTGAAGATTGGAACATGGAAACATATCAGAAAGAGGAAGATAAGGAATACAGAACCAAAAGGAATGAAAGAACTCTGCAAGAACTATCTGACCCTGTAAGAAAGAACAATAGCAGGATAATAAGATTAGAAGAAGGCTCAGAGCACTCTACAGAGAGCATACTCAAACAAATAGTAGATGAAAACTTTCCAAACCTGTGGAAAGATCTGGAAACCCAGATTCAAGAAGAAAATAGGTCCCCTAGATACCTGGACCCTAGCAGACCCTCTCCAAGACACATTGTACTGAAGATCTCCGAAACAAAAGACAAAGAGACAATTCTCAAGGCAGCCAGGGAAAGAATAACTATAATCTTTAGAGTAATACCCATCAGGCTGGCATCAGACTTCTCCACAGAAACTCCACAAGCCAAAAGGGAGTGGAATCAAATATTCAAAACTTTAAAAGAGAGAAACTTCCATCCAAGAATAAATTATACAGCAAAATTTTCCTTCAATATAAAGGAGGAATGAAGACCTTTTTAGACACACAGAAGCTGTGTGTTGCCAGCATGAGGCAGGCACTCAAGAAATACTGAAGGAGGCTCTTCAACCTGAAACAAAACATCAGAATAAATGGAATAGAGTTGGGGCAACTAAAAAGAAACATTTTTTTTTTAAAAATGGAAGTCAGAAATCCTAATATATTAATCATCACTCTAAATGTTAATGGACTGAACTCACCAATAAGAAGACATAGAATAGCAGACTGGATTAAAAAACAATACCCATTCTTAATCTATCTTCAAGAGACACACCTTAGCCATGAGGACAAACACAGACTCAGAGTGAAAGGATGGAAAACAATACTCCAAGCAAATGGTAACCAGAGAAAAGCAGGAGTTGCCACACTGATATCTGATGAAATAAACTTCAGGTTAAAAAAGATAACAAGAGAGAAAGATGGATATTACATGATAATAAAAGGCACAATACAACAACAAGAAGATTTGACACTAATTAATATACATGATCCCAATCAGGAAACACCAAAATATATAAAGCAACTACTAACAGATCTGAAAGGAGAAATTGACAAAAGCAAAATCATTGTAGGAGACCTAAACACACCCTTACCAGCCATCGAAAGATCATCCAAACAGAAAATAAATAAGAAAATATTACCTCTAAATGACACATTACAACTGGACATGATTGACATTTTTAGGACACCTCATTGAGCAAAAAAAGACTATACCTTCTTTTCTAGTGCACATTGAACATTCTCAAAAATAGACCATACCTTGAGACACAAAAGTAACCTCAGCAAATTCAAGTAGATTGAAATGATACCAAATGTATCCTCAGACTGCAAAGCTCTAAAATTGGGGATCAACTGTAAAAGGAAAGCAGAAAACAATCACATATACATGAAGATTTAAAAACATCTTGTTAAAAAATGACTGGATCAAACAACAAATAAAAGAAGAGATTTTTAAAAATATAGAAACTAATGACAATGAAAACACAGCATATCAAAATTAGTCGGACACAGCAAAAGCAGTAATAGGAGGGAAATTTATATTATTACAGGCCTATCTTAAAAAACAAGAAAAATTACAAGTAAGCATCCTAACATCCCATCCTAAAGAACTAGAAAGAGAATAACAGACAAAACCTGAAGTCAACAGAAGGAAAGTAATAATAAAAATTAAAGCAGAGCTAAACAAAATAGAGAACAGAAAGACAATATAAATAATTCATGCTACAAAGAGCTTTTGAGAAAGTCAACAAAATGGACAAATCCCTGGCTAGAATAACCAAAGAGCAAAAGGAAAAAACACAAATACCCAAAATTAGAAATGAAAGGGTAGAAATTACCACTGATACCATAGAAATACAAAGGATTATAAGAAAATATTATGAAAGGCTTTATACTACTATATTTAATGACCTAGAAGAAATGGACAATTTCCTAAAAGCTTATACCCTACTTGGACTGAATCAAGAAGAACTGGATAATCTAAATAGACCAATCAATAATAAAGAAATTGAAATGACTATCCACAACCTCCCTAAAGGCAAAAGCTTCAGACCAAATGGTTTCACCAACGAATTTTACCAAGCATTCAAAGAAGAATTAACACCTATCTTCCACAGACTCTTCCAAAAAATTGAAGATGAACCAATACTTCCTAACTAATTCCATAAGTTCAACAGTATCCTAACACCAAAGCCTGGTAAAGACAACAACAACAAAAAAAAAAAAAAAAAAAAAAAAAAAAAAAAAA
>PVJL010018550.1:0-15658 GCA_004026885.1 Lyroderma lyra | reverse complement strand
GTGCTGGCTCGGTCACCAAGGGTGCTGGGCTTGGTCGTGAGGGTGCTGGGCTCGGTCCTCCAGGTCCTTTGGTGTGGTACTCTGGGAGATCGCAACCTTGGCTGAGCAGCCCTACCAGGGCCTGTCCAATGAGCAGGTGCTCAAGTTCGTCATGGACGGCGGGGTCCTGGAGGAGCTCGAGGGCTGTCCCCTTCAGCTGTGAGTCATCAGCCCCTCCCACACCCGTGCTCTGCCCACACCTGCCCGGCCCCAGGGCCTGGCCCACCTCCTCGGATGCTTGTACACCCACCGACCCTCAGCTCCCAGCCCAGTGCTGGGTCCCCACTGCAATGCCCCTTTACTCCTGGGGGGCCCCACTCAGTGACTGACCCTCTGGTGCAGGAGGCGGGGGGGGGGTGGGGGGGTGGACCCCTCCGACCCGCCCACACCCCACCAGGCAGGAGCTGATGACCCGCTGCTGGCAGCAGAACCCGCGCCTCCGGCCGGCCTTCACCCACATCCTGGACAGCATCCGGGAGGGGCTGCCACCCTCCTTCCGCCTCCACTCCTTCTACTACAGCCCCGCGTGCCGGGGGGCCCGCGCCTCCCTGCCGCCCCCCGAGGACGCAGAGCCTGACTCCCCGCCCACCCCAGCAGGGGCTCCCTCAGACCACAGCCCCCCAAACGGGGCCCCGGGGCACTGAGGGGCCTCCCAGGGGCACAGGGGGAGGGACCCGACGTGTGGCTGTGACACGTGCTCAGACAGGGCAGGGAGCGCGGCAGGGAAGGGGCACTGGGGTGAGCAGGTCACTGTGGGGAGGTCTTCTCAGCAGTTCGGGGTCCCCCTCAGGAAGTAAGTGAGGCTCCGGCAGAGGAGTGGGGACCAGACCACAGACAGGCCGTCCTGGCCCGCAGAGCAGGGGCCCCGTGAGACCAGGAAGAGAGCAGGGTCCAGCCTCCGCCCACAGGCCCCTGAGGACGCCTCACGCCCCATAAGCCCGCAGAGCCGGCCTGGAACCCCGCTGTCTGCGATGCTGGGAACGGGGTGTCCACATGGCTGTCCGCGGGCCACTGCGCTTCCCCTGCTCCCCTCTGCCCCAGATGCCCGGCGGTGTGGGAGCCCAGGGCAGGGTGAGCAGGCTCCCAGCCCACCCCCGGGCCGCCTCCCCCACCTCCTCCCCGTGGCCACCCGTGGGACTGACTCCCACGCTTGGTGCTCGTCCTCCCTGTCCCCCAGGGCCATCCCCTGCTCCCTGTTTGGGCCCCTCGACCTCCCTCCTGCCCTCGCCCCGCCCCCGCCTCTCAGGGGAGCCGCAATAAACGCCCAGCTCTGTTCGTACCCCGTCCAGCCCCCGTCGTCTCTCGGGCTCTGTGGGGTGCACACTGCCTGGACCGGCTCCCCCTCCCTGGGGACCTCAGGTGGTGGCCCTAAGGCGACGACACAGGGCGACCCGCTGGGGTCAGCCTCACCTCCTGAGGACGGAGCAGCCCGGGTTGCCATGGCAGCGGGGCCGGGCCGCCCTGTTGCCATCTGAAGTGGCTGAGCGTCAGGGGGACCGAGCCCGCGCCTAGGGACCGAGCCCCGCCTGGGGACCGAGCCCCGCCTGGCGCCGGCCGTCCCGCCCCCGGCGTGTCCGAGGAGCACAGGGGCGCGGGGCAGCTCAGGGCGCTGGCGGGGAGGGGCTGCAGCGCAGAGCGCGGAACCCGGTGAAGCGGGCGGCGTGGAGCAGGGGCCCCGCGGGCAGCTCCCCGGGGCGGGGCCTGAGTGCACCGGGCCTGGGTCTGCGAGAGGCCGTCTCCCCGACAGCGATTACCCCGCCTGGCAGGGTCGGGGTGGGCAGGCGCGACCCGCTGCCCCCCGCACCCCTGCCCGCCTGCCCCCGGTGCCTGAGGCAACAGCGGCCCCCAATGGCGGCCGGCGGAAGCGCAGCGCAGCGGGCACCGCCCGCGTTTCTGGTCTCCGACCTCCCGGGCGGCTGGAAGGGGCCCGACCCCCGGCCCACAGCCCCGGGGCCGAGGCCGCAAGCTCGCACGGCGCGCGCGGGCACCCCCGGAGGCCTGGGCGGGGCAGCCGTGGGTCAGGGCCTCCCCCACGCCGTCGGGCACTGCGGGCTCGGGGAGGGATGGCCGTGGCGAGCGGCGTGGGAGGGGAGGGCGTCAGGGAAACGCTGTCTGCGCTCCCCGTCGGGGCGGGGCGGGGGCAGGTGGCGGCTGGCCCAGAACCTTCTGCGGAAGGAAGGATGCAGGGATGCTGGAAGACAGTCTCCACCCCACCCACCCCCTCGAAACGAAGTGGATTTAACAGGGGAGCAGGCGGGACCCGGGGTGCGACTTCAGGAGGGGCTTCCCCGCCGCACAGGGAGTTCTGGGGTGGGGAGGAGTGTCCCCCCTCTGCGAGCCGTGGGACCGTCCGCTGAGCTGGGGAGGGGGCGTGGACACCTACCACAGAGGCGGGGGCTTCCCGCCAGCTTCAGAGAGAACTCCAGAGCAAAGCACGGCCCCCAGCTGGCTAGGAAGGGGGCCGGTGGCGGGGAGGCAGGTTGGCCATCCACCCTGGACCTGTCGCTGTGTCCTTGTGACAAGTCCCCCACCCGGGCAAAGGAGGTCTGGAGGCTTCGGGTCTCATGTCCCAAGCTCAGGCCAGCTGATGCATCTTTGTGGGGATAAAGAGGGGCTGGGGACCGGGGTACAGAGGGGAGCCGACACATCTCGGAGACTCCTGACCGCTCTGAGCCCACCGCAAAGCCATGGCCCTCTGCGGGCACCGAAGCGAGGGCACCCTGCGGGGTCAGCGCCCTGCAGTGCCTCTCATGCCCCTGGCTCCTCGGGGCTGTGCCCCTCACCGTGCCCGGCCCTCCCTTCCCCGCCCCCTACCCAGCCTGCCTCCCGGCCTGAGTGAGGTCCCCCTCCTGTCCCTCCCAGCCTGGAAATTCCCTCCCCCAGAGCTGCACCTACTCAGGTGGCACCTGTACGATGGCAGGAATTCCTTGGGCGGACGGGAACGTTCGCTGCCCCGTGTGCGTGCGCCTACGTGTGCACCCGGACCCGCCTGCCTGAGGATGCACGTGGTCTGAGTGCCCAGGCCACCTGCCTGAGGCCCCGTAGCCTGGGGGCTGTCCCCAAGCTGGCTGTGCTCTCAGGCCCAGCCTCTCCTTGGTGTCTGAGCTGCAGCTGCCCTGCCAGCCCCCCACAGGCAGCTGCACCTGCCCGCCAGCCCCCCACAGGCAGCTGCAACCCACCTTTCCACGTCAGGACCGCCCCCCACTCCCAGCCCAACAGACCCCGCGCTTCCATGAGCCCCAGCTCTTCGGGACCCGCTGGTTTGCACCGACCGGCCGGCGCCCGCCTCCTTGCCCACTGGTCCCTGAGGCAGCCCCGTCATGCCCTGTCCCCTCTCTGCCCCATGCACAGGGCACGGAATGCCTGCTACCACACAGCCCCGTGGGGTTACTGTCAAGGGTCCCCTGAGGGGGACAGAACCACAGCAGGTGTTTCCACAGACGGCACGGAATAGAAGGGACGGCCTGACATGCACAAAGGGGACACCAGGTCACACAGCGATCCCCTCCAGGAGAAGCCCCCCCTCAGGCTAGGGGAGCAGCTGGGCGGGTTTGGGTCGTCGGTGCCTGCAGGCTCAGGGCAGGGCTCCCGTAGAGGTGGGACGCACACCCTGGGGGAGGTGGCCCTGCCCCCCGTGCTGCAGTGACACAGAGAGGAAGCACACGGGAAGCAGCAGGCCCTCCCACCTCCCCGCGGCCCGCGGTGAGGACTCTGAAACGCCAACACGCACCCTAGCACACAGGACAGCCCGGGGCCCCGTGCTGCTCCCACGGGTACACACGAGCAAACGGGGCTGTAAGGACGTGGAGGAATTTGCCCCCGTCCCGCAGCGACCGTGCGTGCGCCCCGCGGCGGGCACGACGGCTTGTGCCGTTGTCCAGCCCCGGACTTCCTTTAGCATATGCCGAGCGCCTGCTCGTGCGGGTCCTGCAGCAAGGGACGGTCACCGAGGGGGACAGGAGCGGGCTGTGCCCCGGAGGAGCGCACCGTCTGCTGGGCACGAAGGCAGGGGACACAGAACGGTGGCCCCGTGAGTCCTCGGGGAGCTGTGGTCCAGCCGCTGCGGTGAGCACACCGAGGTGACACGCAGACCGCAGCCCGGGCCCCCATGCCACCCCTCACATCGTCCTTCCTCCCAGCCGGCCCTCCACTGCGCACCTCTGGGCGCAGTCAGTGCCGACCTCAGGCCTCTGCACGCACGCCTCCACGTGCTGATGCTCCGGCCACTTGTGAGGACCTCAGCCCCCGGCAGTCCCAGGAGCCTGCGGGGCTGACTACACTCTGGACCACGCTGGAGAGAGCGGGGACCCCTCTACACCTTCAGTCCCAGCCCCAGAGCCTGCGAAGTCCTGACCCCCAAGTCCTCCCTCAGCTTCGAGACTCCTCAGAACACCTGCAGCTCCCCTGGCATCTCCGGGCCCCCTGACACCCCCGGGAGCCTCCACACTTCGCCAGCCTCCCCCGCCTGGTCACCTCCAAGTCATGAGCCGTTGGCCCAAGTCACAGTGTAAGAGACCAGACAGGCCCCGGCCAAGGCACCCGTGGAAAGCGGGGGCAATGTCCCCAGTCCCCTTCTCATGTGTGAGCATCAAATGAGAGCAATGGGGCTGGTCCTGTGGTGGCTTTTAAGACACAAGCCCCGAAGTGACCAACAACGGGGGGCTGCACGGGCCCCGCCAGCTGGAGGAGACCCCCCCGGGACCCTGCAGGAGTGCCAGCTTCGCCCCAACCCAGCCCCTTACCTGCTGAGCATGCAGCCACACGCCCCCCTGCCTACCTGTGCTCACAGACCCTGCAGGACCTCAGAGTCCTTCCGGAAGTCTGACCTGCACCCTTCCAGGGGCAGCTCTGCCCCGGCCCTCCTCCCGCACAAAACTCCCCGAAGCCTGCGGCCCGGGCACCCTGCAGGACTCGTCCCCACCGCCACCACTCAGAGCAGACGCTGCGAGGGAGAGGGACAGAGGACCCCCATCTGGAGAAGGGAGTGGACAGGGAATCTGGGGGTGGGGGTGGGGATCGAGGTCGGAATGCAGTTAGGAGTTCCCAAGCCCAGACACAGGGTGATGCGGATACCCACCCTCACCCCACTCCCTCCAGCCGCCGGCTTCCGGGGGAGGGACAACTGTCTCACGGCTTTCCATGACGTGGGTCCTCTGCCAGGCCCCAGGCTGTGGGTGAGGTGACACTTCCTGCCCCGGGGGCTGGGATGAGAGTGCTGAGTGTGCACACCTTCTGAGAGCACACACACTCGGCCCGCAGCCCCCATGGAGCTCCCCCAAGGTAAGTGTGACACTGAAGAATGCGGGGGGCACAACAGGACCCCCCGGTGCCTGCTCTCCCGCCGGGGCCAGAGCTCTCCCAGGGGTGGACAAGGCCGCACCCCCAGCCGGAGCTGGCAGGGCTGACTGCAGGCGCCCACAGCCCCTTCCTCTTCTCTGAGCCCCGAGGACAGAGGTGACTGCTGTGTGCCTCCAGCGATTTGGGGGTTAGCAGGAGGGACGGGGAGGGCGCAGGACCTGGGCCCCAGCAGAGGCTGCACTGAGGAGGTCTGCGGCCCCTCCCTGACTGTGGGCCTGACTTCCGGACCGCAGACAGCCCAGCTCCCCTCCCTGGCACCCAGTTTTGGGGGCCATCCCCTCTGGGCCTCCATGGCTCCTCATTCCTCCTCCCCGAGAAGTCCCCCCACCATCCCACCCACACGTCCCCCACCATCATAACCGCCCCGGTCCTCCAGACCCCTCTAAGCCCGGGGTGGGGGCAGCGGAGAGAGGCAGCCCCTCCTCACTGAGAGGCCCCCGCTGTCCTCTCTGTGCCAACAGGG
Organism: Lyroderma lyra; assembly: GCA_004026885.1. Lineage (NCBI taxonomy): Eukaryota > Metazoa > Chordata > Mammalia > Chiroptera > Megadermatidae > Lyroderma > Lyroderma lyra. The sequence goes on along the minus strand of PVJL010018550.1, from coordinate 9,798 downwards.
AGTCGCAACGCCCCCACCCCAATCTTTAGCACCTTCCAGCCCTCAGGCTTGGCCAGCAGGAGCTGCCAGGTGCCCCCGGAACCCAGACCCCAGGCCCAGAAGGCCGAGGAGCCCCGACCCAGCCCCAGAGGCCCCTCTATCCACGCTCCGGTGAGTGGGGGGCTCCTTCCCGGGCTGAGGCCCTGCCCCTGGGAAGCTCGGGTGGAGCCCCCAGGTGACCAGGGTGCAGCGTGTGACTCGCGGAAGCGGGTGTTTGCCCCTCTGTCCAGGGCCCTCGTTAGCCCAGCGCCCCCTGGGCATAAACCTGCTGTCCTCCAGCCTGTCCTGCTAGAGGTCCGGCCCGGAGTCGTCTCCGGCCACCCCCCATGCAGGGAGCCACTCTCTGTCCCCCTGAAGGGCCTCGCCCCATGGAAGCACAGGGCGGGAGGGCACTCCTGGGGCACGGAAACAGGTCGGCGCTGAAGACGGGCTCTCATCAGGCTTTGGGAAGGGCTTTCTGCGCAGTTGTGCCCTAAAACACGCAACGGGGACGGGGGGCCATGCCCGGGAGGGGCGGGGATGAGGACGAGCAGGTGGCCGCTGGCCTGCAGTCAGGACAAGGCCCCCTGAGCGTGGCACGCCGCCCCCCACCCCAGGCGGCTCCCCAGGCCCCAGAGGATGCTGGGAAGGCTGAAGAGGCACCTCTGGAGGGAGGCCCCTCCCTGGAGGCCGAGACGCGGGCGTGGTTCCGGGAGACCCAGGCCCACGGGCTCCTGCAGGACGGGGCGGCCCCGCCCTGGTTCCACGGCTTCATCACCCGGAGGTGAGTCACGGAGGAGGAAGCCGGCCCAGCGAGGGCCCGGGCCAGGGACGGGCGCAGGGTGTGACTCCTGCGGGTTCCCGAGGTCACGCGCCAAGGCACCGGTCCGGCAGGAGCCCCCTCAGTGCCTCAGTTTCCCCTCCCCCGGCTCAGTCATCCTCTTGCGTCTAAGGCCTCCGAGCCTCACCCCCTCCGCCGCCATCTCCCAGCCCCCTCTGCGCTCTCCAGCTCATCTCCTGTCCCTTTGTCCCCCTCCTCGGCTCAGCTGGTGACTTCTGACCTCTCCTGTCCACGGCCATCCCTGGTGCCGCGCCCGCCCTTCTGGAGGGCGCAGGGCCGGGGGGCGGCCCGGGTGCCCAGCCCCCATCCTCTGTCCCGTCTCCAGCCTGCTCTGGCCCCTTCGGCCTGCCTGGGTCGGGGTAGGGGTCCCTCGTGCGAGCTGGAGATGGAGCGAGGCTGGCGGGTCAGAGCAGCGCTCCGTCCCTCCATCACCCACAGGGAAGCCGAGCGGCTGCTGGAGGCCAGGCCCCAGGGATGCTTCTTGGTGCGCTTCAGCGAGAGCGCCGTGACCTTCGTGCTGACTTACCGGTGAGCGACGGGGCGGGGTCAGAGCTAATGGGCGGGGCTGAACTCGCTCCGCCCCTTCCCCCACTCCCGCCCACGCTACTGCGAGTGGGACACCTGGCGCGGGGCAGGACAGGGTCACACCGCGTGCGGGTGGCCCTGGCCTGGGAGAGGGCGCGGACCTCATCCCGACTGTGCCCTCCAGGAGTCGGACTTGCTGCCGCCACTTCCTGCTGGCCCAGCTCCGGGATGGGCGCCACGTGGTGCTGGGCGAGGACAGCGCCCACGCGCGGCTGCACGACCTACTGCGACACTACACGGCGTGGCCGCTCAGCCCCTACGGGGAGACGCTGGGCCAGCCCCTGGCCCGCCAGGTACGCCCCACGCCCGCCCTGATCCCGGCCCCGACCCTCCCCACAGCACTGACCAGCAGCAAAGACAGCAGACAGTGGGGCATCAAATGTGAGGGTGCAGGGAGAGGAAGACAGGGTGCCATTCCCGCCGCTGGCTGGGAGCCGTGCCACCCCCGGGCGCTTCCATGGCAGTTCTGAGGGACCGCCACGTGCCAGGCATTGGGCTGGGCACTGGGAAAACAGCAGTAAACAAAACTGACCAAAACGCTGCTGCCTGCACGGGCGGAGACAGATAACAGCTACGTAAGAGAGATTCACAAACAGGTCATAGAAATGGGTCCGGGAGTGGTAAGTGCTAAGGGGAAAGCCGGGAGTGACAGGTTTGGGGCTTTTTTGCACAGCGGAATCAGGGAAGGCTGATTGGTAAGGTGACCCTTGAGTGGTGGCCTGAATGAATCAAGGGAGGGAGCCATGCAGACAGTTAAAGGAAAAAGGTTCTGTGCAAAGGCCCAGAGGTCGGAGGGGGCTTGATGTGTCTGCAGAAGCGTGAGACCAGCATGGGGGATGGAGAGGGGGGAGATGAGGGCGGAGGTGAAGGGCGGGGGCGTAAGGACTCTCGTGTGGATTTGGGATTTTATTCTGAGCTGAAGACTTCCCATGTCTTGCTGCGGTTTTACAACCCCAGGCACAAGTGGAGGCTGGGCTGACCCCGTCTTCCAGATGACATTAATGCTAGCTAGGGCCTGTGACCAGAGCTCCGTCCCCACCCCTGGTCCTCTCCTCCTCACCCGGGGAACCCAGGGCAGGCCTAATTCCTGTGCCCCCCCCCCCAGCCCAGCCCATCCTCCACCTGGGCCGGACATGTCGTCCTCCTGGGTCGCCTTCCCACAGCCACCAGCCACCCCCTCCCGCCCCAGTTCGCTCAGGCCTCCTTCTTTCCCAGCAGACTCCTGAGCCCGCAGGACTTTCGCTACGGAATGAAGAATCAGAGTCTGGAAGCCAAAGCCAGGACCCTCACCCCCAGTACAGCCCAGTCCTCAAAAAGGAGCAGCCCATAGCCCCAACGCAGAAACAGGAGGCCTGCGAGCCAAAGGAGGTATTGTGCCCGAGAGGCCAGGGAGGAGTTGGGGCCTGCGGCAGGGGAGGGGCCTGTGGTAGGGGGTAGGGCCTGTGACAGGAGGCAGGGCCTGCAGCAGGGGGAGGAGCATGCGGCAGGGGGAGGAGCATGCAGCAGGAAGCGGGGTCTGCAGCAGGGGAGGGGCCTGTGACAGGAGGCGGGGCCTGCAGCAGAGGGAGGAGCATGCAGCAGGAGGCGGGGCCTGCGGCGGGAGGCGGGGCCTGCGGCGGGAGGCGGGGCCTGCAGGGCCGCAGCTCCGGCTGCGGCTCCCCCTCGGCCGCGGCCTGGCTCGGTCGTTGTGATTGCTGTCCTCCCACTGGCCTTCTCTCCTAGCCCTCCCCGCCGCCCAGGCCCAAGCCTCCTGTCCCCGCCAAACCTCAGCGGCCCCACGACGTCTACACGAGCCCGGCCCCGCGACCCCGCCCGGCCCTGCCCCCCAAGCCCTCCAACCCCATCTACCACGAGCCTGAGGAGCCCATAGCCTTCTATGCCATGGGCCGGGGCAGCCCCGGGGAAGCCCCCAGCAACATTTATGCCGAGGTGGACGTGGAGCTGCCGGCAGCGGGTGACGGCGCGCCCTGCTTCCCTGCGCACCGGGTCCTCCGGAAGTGCTGGTCCAGGCCCCTCCCAGCAAACCAGGTAAATGGGGGCACAGGGCAAAGCTAGGTCACAGGTAGTAGTTCCTGAGAGCTAGATCCGGGAGGGCAGACCAGGTTCCAGGTTGGATGCCTGGGTCGGGGTGAAGGTCAGCGGGTCAGGCTGCCAGCATCCTTCAGCTTCCCCCACCTAAATGCCTAAAAGAGTTTTCCAAAACACCTGCGTTTTGGTCAGTTTCCAGAGGATCGAGTGTGACCTAAGACTGTCCTTGTCTCTGTAGAACCCAGGTGGCCAGCACCTGCATTTGGAGGACGCTGTGGCTGGACAAGGCCCTCCCATGCCCCACCAGCCCCCACCTCGCTGGGGGCACACCCTCCCTCACCACCTCTCTAGAGAGGTGCTTCAAGACAGAGGACAGGAGTGGCTCCCCCTGGGGCCTCCTCAGTAGCCATTGAGTCTGGAGGGGTCGGGGTACCTGGAACATCAGGTCCAGAAACCTCCACACACACCCAGGTGCCTTCTGAAGAACTGTGGATGGAACAAACTGTAGGTGATCGCAGCTGCAAGGGACCTCAGCCTCATCTAGTGCAAAGGTGGCACAGAGGTCTGCCAACTCCAATCCCTGGGTCGTGGCTGCCACGATGGAAAGGATGCTGAGGTCACACCTGAACTCAGCGGAGCAAGAGCTCGGAGATTGATTAGTGATGTCTGCTGTGGGCACGGAGGCGGGCGGGTCAGTTTCTGCTCTGCCCTTCAGCCCTTCCTGGGCAGGTCCCACTCCTGACTCCCTTGCTGTGTGGATTAGGAAACAAAGCCCAGCAAGGGCTGTGGCTTGGCGGAGGTTGAGGGTCAGCACCCCGAGTTTAGTGCTGGGCTCCTGGCACCCCACACACAGCCCGCTCCACGCAAATGGCAGAAATTTCCAGACTCTGCCTCATGGAGGCCTGGGTGCTGCTCCCTTCCTGCAGGTCCCAGCCTGGCCCTGCCCTATTCCCCTGACAGATCTGGGGCCCCACAAAGAAGCCTGGAGGTCAGAGGAGCAAACGAGGATCCCACTCCCTATTAGGGACATGCCCCCCGAGGGCCTCCCCGAGCTCTGAGGACCCTGCAGTCCCTGCAGCCCAGGCCCCTCCTCTGAGCCGTGGGCCCTGGTCCAATGCTGCTGTTAGTCTGAGGGCTGGTTGGCGAGAACAGATGTTAGAACTGTTTGTTGATGCTCGTCTGGCTAATAAATCATTGCCAACCAGCTCCCCCCACTCCCGCCCCACGGGGATCCGGCTCCTTCTGTCTCCCTCTCATCTTGGTCATACTGTGGGAGGCGGGTGGCCGGATCACCACTGCAGCATAGGGGAGGGGCCCCGGGACTGAGAGACCCTGAGACAAGGGACACAGGCCCCTCTGCAAAGTGTTCCTTCCCTACCTGGGTTGGGCTGGGCAGGTGGCCAGGGACACGGGGGATGCATCTCCTGGGGATGCCAAGAGATATAGCGGGGCATGGAAGGGAGTGGATGAGGGGCAGCCCTGCACCCCCTTCCCCAATGCCCCTGCTAGGTGCAGGGTGGGGAAGGGGCATGCACTGTTAGCCTGTGTGTGAGCCTGGGTCTTCCCACCGGCCTTCGCCTGGCAGGTCATTCCCTCCCGTCCCAGCCCCACTGGAGGGCAGCCCCCTGCCCCACAACACCTGGGAAACCTGCCTCCTGTCCTGTCTCGGACCAGCGGCTCTTTGGGCAGGGCTGGGTCTGCCCCTGGCTGTGCCCCAACCTCCTGGGTCTCACGTGAGCAGCTTGTCCCCAGTAACCAGTGCCCATGAGGGTCCCTCCTCCTGCCAGAGGCACACAAGTCCCCCAGTCCCTTCCCTGGGGCTTGTCCCCTCCCCTGGGTGCTGCCCCCACCCCCACCCCCACCCCCCGCCCCCAGCACAGGTGCCAGCCCCAGGGAGGAGCGAAGGCCCCGCCTTTCCAGCCCAGAGCCGATCAGCTTAAGGAGCCCTGCTGCTGAGTCAGCAGACTTGGGGTTCCACTTCCTGCCGTCTGCCGGCCTGGGCCGCGTCCTGGGCGAGTGGAGAGGGGAGGGCGGGAGCAGATGGTGTGCCCAAATCGGAGGAAAGGCTGGCTCCTCACGGCAGGGGGCGCGGGCCGAAAAGGGGGCGCTTGCTGTTTAGCAAGAGCTGGAGTCGGGGTCAGAAAACAGGGCGTCCTCAGACGTGACAGGATGGGCGGTGAGGGAACCGCTCAGTGTATCCAAGGAGCGAAGCCATCTCCACACAGCTGACCAGCTGCACACTGGGGAACACCTTTGCTCTGCACCCCTGAAACGGGGACGCCGCCTCTTCTCTGCACACAGGGCCGCGGTGCAGGTCGGCCGAGGCCGCGGGTGAGGGGCTTGCAGAGCAGGGCGGGGCTCCAGGCACTCAGACCCTTTGCCGAATAGGAAAGTGAGGTCTGGAGAGGGGAGGGGACAGGGAGCTTGTCACCCGACCCTGGGCTCCCCTTACACCCCGGGGCCCCTCCTATGCTGGCCTGGCCATCCCTGAAGTTTCTCTGTGGGACCCCTGCACACCCCAGCTTCCCCCATCAGCAAGGCTGTGCCCCGGGCCCCCAAGTCTTCGGGCGGCCTCCCCCGCCCCCACATCAGCCCAGGGCCACTCCTCACCCCTCCTGCCTCCCTCATCCCTGCCAGTCATCTTTCCTGTTCATTTACCTCATCCCGGAAACCCTCAGATGAAGTCAGTTTTCTAACCTGTCAGTACCTCTCTTGGTGACCAAGACATCTCTGTACAATGTCATCTTTAGTAGAACAGAACAGTGGCTTTTTAAAAAGAGTGGCTTAAGGTCACCTACAGAGGAACCTTAAGACATCTGGCCTGTCTGCTTCCAGAAGCCCCTGGATGCCCACTGACCGTGCCCTGCCCCCCAGCCCAGAGCCCTCAAACCGTACCATGCCACCGCCCCGAGGACAATGTGGCGCCCTGAGCCCAGGCGTGGGCACCACGGGTGGCCTGGGGACACAGGAAGGAGCATGGAGCTCCTCGGGGCCCTCGTGCTATGGGTGGTGGGGGTGCTGGACGGGCTGACGCTCCTCACTGATGGCCAGCTGGCTGCACTGATCTGACGACTGTAGCCCGAGTGTCCCCCAGGGACACAGGAGCCTTGTCTGGCTCCAAGCGAAGTAGGTCAAGTTTCAGATAAGCGTGGCTTTCCCGTAAGTGATGGAACCGTCCTCCGCACTTAATGACAGACTGGACTCACCCCAGCACATGGAACCGGAGCAGGGTGACAGGCCACACTGCTGCCCCGCCCTCCTGAGCCCCAGGTCGCCACCACACTCTGTCCCTCTGCCCCCAGGGCACAGGTCAAGAATGCTGCCCAGTTTTGCACCTTCTTGCCCGGGGAGCCCTGCCATCCAGATCTGGTCTCCACCCTTCCCCAGCACCCCTCCTTCACTAGCAGAACTCGAGGGGCCCAGAGCCCCCCAGCTCCAGGCCAGCAAGGACCAGCGTGAGCTTGGCTCACGTCCAGGGGCAGCCATTCCGCCACCTCACCTCTCGCCGGACTGAGTGCCGCGTCTCCCCACTCTGTCCTGTCACAGAAGACCCGCCCAAGCTCCCCTGAGATGGGCAATGACTCCCACGGGTGGGGTCACAGGCCCCTGCCTCGCTCACAACTGTACATGCAACTCCCGGGGTCCCCGATGGCCAGGCACTCCGTTTAGATGGTGGGTGCAGACGAAAGCAACACAGGGACCGAGCAGGCAGCTCGTGTAGGTTGGAGGGCCCGGGGGACGGGGATAGACGAGATGGACCCAGAAGGAAAAGGACACCCGAGGAAGAGCAGGAAGGGGTCAGGGCAGGCGACGTGTCAGACTGAACGTTTTATTTCAACAGACATCCCTGGTTAAAAAAAAAAAAAGAAGAAGAAAAGGCAAAGGGAGGGGTTCGACATTTCACTCGGATCGGACACAGAACTCCCACCCGGGCCTCAGCGTGAGCGTCCCCAAGTGCGCGTCCCCCAGTGCGGGCCACACATCCGCGGGGAGAGGCCCCTCCGGCGGCTGCGCCTGGCGGGCGGGGGCTCCCGCGCCGGGGGCCTAGAAGCCGTACTTGGCCTGTGTCTGCCTGCGGCTCAGCTTGTTCTCCGACCACGTGTTCTTCAGCTCCAGCTCCCGCTCCTTGGCCTGCGGCAGGAGAGGGACAGGCGGAGGGCTGAGGGCCGTGCAACCGGGCCTCCCTCCCTCGCGCCTTCCGCTGACTCAGGTGTCAGGGGGCCCCCCCGGGGAAAGCAAAGGCGCCTCCTGGGGAGCCAGCTGGGCTTAAGCAGAATGCAAACAAGAACCCTGGTCCTTCGCCTTAGACCTGGAACCCTCACGTGCAAATACACGCGTGGGAGCTCGACTTTGGCATCTGAAAGGACGTGCAGCTGCCCCCGCTCCCTGACCGGCCAGGTGGGACAGACACCAGCAGGACACCCGCTGGTGACATCTCAGTGCGGACACACGAGGCTGTGTGTGTGGGACCTGAGAAATCCACACCGAGACGGCGTGGGAAGTGCCAGAATCCTGCCGCCCCTCTGGTGGCCACACCGCCAGGCTCCGCACTGCATTCTGGGAATGCAGCCACCGCCACAGAACAGGGCTCCTGGACCTCACCCACGGGCGTCATGGGGCGCCTGCTCGTTTCCCAGGGAACGGGGGGTGGGGGGGCTGGCAGTCTAAGTTTAAAAAGGAACCAACCTTCAAAGTCTTTCCCTGCAAGTGACAAGACGGGGGAGGGTACAAGCAGCTCCCGGAAAGGTCAAAGCGGGACAGAACAGCAGAGCCGGGCTGACCGCGGTGACCGTGGGGCAGCAGACACCCCAGGGCGGCCCCCGCGCCACCCGCACCTGCACTGCGCACAGCGCGTCTCGAGGAGGGCTGGGTGACGCTGTGTAAGATGCCCCAACTCCCGAGGACGCTCCTGGGGCATCTGAGGCTCCGAAGCATCCCCGGGGGTGCCTCCTGCCAGTGGGGTGCGCAACCACCCCCCTCATTAGGTGCATGCTCTGCAGAAGTGGGTGAACGATGTTTCTTTCGGGAATTTTTGTGGTTCCTCAAGTTGCACCGCGGAGAGCACTGCGACAAACCACCTGGCTCCCCTCAGGCCGATGTGGGGTCCGGTCCCCACGAGTGACTGTGAGGGACGCACCGGCCCGGGGCTCCGAGCCCAGGCGCGGGCTGACGGGGCCCTCAGCGCTCTCACCTGATGGATCAGATACGTGATCTGGTGTTTCCGCCGCTGCTGGCCCGTGGGCTGCTCCCCTTTCTTCTGTGAGGGGAGAAACACGCATTAACCCGCAGGACGGCACAAGCCTCTGACCCCGGTGGTGCCACACGGGGGACGGCCCACTCCCGGGGGACAAGGGTGAGCCGGGGCCGTTTCCATGCCGACGGACCACAGAGCAGCTGTTTTATTAAGGGGCTGTGCAGAAAGCCCAGGCCCAGAACACCTGCCCGCACAGCCTGCTCGCCCCCTTCCACTGGAAATGCCCGAGGTCAGGAGTGTCTATTTCTTGGCAACCCCCCACCCCCGCAGCCCCGAGCTCGGGGCCCTGCCCACAGTGGACACTGATGCCCGCCGTGCGGCCTGCAGTCGGTCTGCAACAGCTTCTGTGCCCCTCTCCGGCCCCCGAGCCCTGCTCACCTCTGCCCCCTGGTCCCAGCCAGGACAGGGGCCAGCTGGGGCCTGCCTCCTCTCCTCTGGGCACCACCCCTCTCCCATCCCAGTCCCTGCGGCAGGTCCCAGGGAGTGGTCAGCATCGCCCCCTCCCCAACCTCAGCCCCCGGGGGGCGGTGCCCAGGTTCTCGCTGTGTGTTTCCCGTCCCTTGCCTGCACTGGCTCAGACTGGAAGCTTCCCAGCCAGCCCCACCCAGCTCCCCAATTCCCTCTGGAGTCTCCCTGGCACTTATGTAATCAATCTGCACGGTGATCGTTTACACTCGAGTGCCCTGGAGTCTTCCCCACGACACCGTAAACTCCGCGAGGACAGGAAACGCAGCCCCTTCTGTTTTAAAGTTCCAGCTCAATACAGTGAGACGGTGGTGAGACCCGGGGGCACGGCAGACCCCGGTCCCCTGCTGCTGTGTCAGGCCGCTTAGCGACACTGAGGATGGCGGACACGAGCGCCGGGCTCCCCCACGGTGAGCACTGCCCGCCATCGCCACCACTGCGCACAACCTCTGCCCCCGCGGGCCGGCAGGCTCTAAGTGGTTTTCCCAGGGGGCCTTGAGGGACCCACACGGATCACACCAGGCCCTCAGCTCTGTCCTGTGTGACAGCCAGCGTTCAGTTCCAGCCCACAGCTGGGGCCCGGCAGCCATCTGCAGCCACAGAACAG
>PVJL010018549.1:0-15673 GCA_004026885.1 Lyroderma lyra | reverse complement strand
TATATGTACCACAGCTTCTTTATCCAGTCATCTGTCGCAGGGACCTTTGGTTGTTTTTTATACTATTGAAACTAAATTATAATTAATTCAAACTAGCTTGCTATAAATTAAAGCTATTAATTGTAATCCCCACAGTAACCACTAAGAGAATAACTAAAACATACATAGAATAGAAAATGAAGGGAGTTCCCTGGTGATGTAGTGGCTAGGCTTCGGCACTCTGAACGCCACAGCCGGGGTTCAATTCCCAGCCAGGGAACTAGCCCCCACCCCCCCAAAAATGAAAAGTGAATCAAAATGATACATTATAAAACTCCATGAAAGACAAAAGTAGACAGTAATGAAGGAATTGAGGAACAAAAAATACATAAGACATATAAAAAGCAAATAGCAAAATGGCAGAAGTAAGTCCAGTAACTATAGTTGGAAAGATTTGGGTGAGGGCAATAGGGCAACATTTGGCTATGTTGGGTTTTTCGGGCTTTCAGGGACATCAGGAGGGAGAGATCCAGTCAGCATGTGGAGAACAGCATTGAGATCTGGTTATAGAGAATTGGGAGTCATCAACACATTGATGAAAGGTTTTCAACCCTGGCTGCACATTAGACTTACTTGAGGAGCTTTTAAAAAATACTCATGCTTGCATCACACAAGGTACTCCTCGCACTGTCATTTAAAAATAGCTCTCCAAATGAATACATCATGCAGCCAAGACTGAATGCCAGCATTGTAAGTGGTAATGGGAACTTCTGGGAGTAGATGTGCTTATTTGGGAGAGTGCCAAGAGAATAGGGGAACTGGAGAGGAAATTTCTATGTAGAGTGAAGGTGGGTCTAGATCTCCACTGTCCAGTATAGTAGCCACTATCCATATGTGGCTATTGAAATTTAAATGAATTAAAATTCAACAAAAAATAAGAAATTCAGTCCTGCATTTGCACTAGCCACATTTCAGGTACTTAATAATCACAGGTGACTTACGACTACCATATTGGACAGCACAGATATAGAACATTTTAATCATGATAGAAAGTTCCATTGGATACTGCTGGATGATCCAAATATTTCTTCCACCTCTAAAATGTCTGTAATGCAGAGGCCTCTTTAAAATTCAGGGTAGAAATATACAGTAGCTATATTAAAATGTGGGCATTTTCATTTGCATAATGCATTTTCATGGTTATGAACATATAGGATTTTATTTTTGTAAGGTTTTCAATTCTTTATTCACTTCTCTTTGATGTCCAGAGGACTTATGTAGAACTACTGGCAGCTGGATTAGATCAATGCTTTTCATTTTCACTAGGATGAAGACGTGAGTGAAAAAAATATATATTTGTCTCCCTCAAGTCATTCAGCTGCATGGGGGAGTTTAAATCTATTGCTCAACACTCATTATCACTTTGCATGGTGTTTCTTGTAGTCAAGGGAAAGGCAAAATGAGATGACACTAATTGCAGCAAATAGTAGGCAGTAGACTGGTTAAAAATCTTGCATGATTATTAGTTTTGGGGCTGGCTTTCATTCCAGATCTCACAGGCCATGAGTAAATGAGTGTCTGTCCCCTTTCTGCTACCACTTCACTTTAGAATCTAAAGGGACAATGTTCACATAGTAGCTTAATGGCCTAACCCTCTCTCCTTAAATGGGGTAAAGGAACTTCTTTAAAAGCTTGTTTTTTTTAAATGCTAGGAATTAGGGAACCCGGATGAAGGGTACACAGAAGTTCTTTACCCTGTTCTTACAACTTTTCTATGTGTCTGAAATTATTTTAAAATAAAAATTACAAAAAAATACTTAAATCACGAAAGCATTTATACTCATAGAAAAATAAAACAAGGTGGCTTAAAATAAAGAAATATTTCCAGTCTTTTTCCCCCATGCATTTTTTCAAGTTCTGGTATATATTTTTCTATCTCGTTTTCTTCACTTAATATTTTATAAGACTTTCCCACCCATCTCTAATAATACTCTTTGAATATTTGGATCTCCTTGTGGGGAAGTGGCTTTGCTAGGTGAGACTGAGACAGTATGTTTCATATGTTATATGTTAAAATATCATGTTAAATGGTACATAATATTTTATTGGATCAGATCAAGTTGATCAGATCAGGGATATTTAGGGTTTCTTTCATTTATCTCCACAGTTGTAAATAAAGCTCTGATGATTTTTGTACATAAAGACTTTTATATAGTATTTCAAGGTTATTGGCTAAGTACAGCTTCCCAGAAGTCAAATTACTGGGTTAAAAGCCAGAAGCCTGGGACTTTTGCCCCAGAAGAAGGGAGTTCCATCTCAAATGCTGGCAGTTACAATGGAGAAGGAAGGGAAGAATTTTAGAGTTATTTCAAAGGAAGATTAAAAACAGTACTTGGTAAAAAAAAACAAGAGGACTTGGTAATCAATACACTACGGGGAGTGAGGTGTAGAGAGAACTTCAGATAATATCTAAGTTTTTAAATTATTATTTTAAAAAAGTTATTGTTCATTAAAGTTTAATAGATAATACATTAATTTCAGGTGTACAATATAATGATTCAACATTTGTGTACCTTACAATGTGATCACCACACTAACTCTCGTACCCATCTGACACAACAAAAAGTTATGATATTATTTTCTCTATGTTGTACATTACATTTAAGCCTGAGTGACTACAAGAGCAGTAATGCTGCTATCCATGTGATTGAGAAAGGCTCTTCACTAGGCTCATTACTAGGGCCCTGAGAATTTCTGTCAGATTCTATTTCTTCATGATTTCCATTTTATTTCCAAGATGCTTGTTTTGCCTTCTTCTAGGTCTTCATTTGGCAGTGGCTCTTATCTATCTATTTATCTATTTATTAAATTTATTGGGGTGATTGGTCAGTAAAATTATATTGGTTTCAAGTGTACAATTCTATAATACATCATCTATATATTGCATTGTGTGTTCACCACCCAGAGTCAGCCAGTTCTCCTCCCATTGCCATGTATTTGATACCCCATTTCACTATTCTACCACTCTCCCTTCCCCCATACCCTCTGGTAACCACTAAACTCTTGTCCGTGTCTATGAGTTTTTGTTTCTTTGTTTGTTTGTCTTGTTCATTTGTTGCTTTCAGTTTATATCCCACACATGAGTGAAGTCTTAGGGTTCTTGACATTTTCTGACTTATTTCGCTTAGCGTGTTAATCTCAAGATCCATTCATGTTGTTGCAAATGGCAGTATTTTACCTTTTCTAATGGCTGAATAATATTTAATTGTGTATATGTACCCCATTTTATTTATCCAATCATCTATTGAAGGACACTTTGGTTATTTCAATGTCTTGGCCACCGTGAATAATGCTGCAATGAACCTATATCTTTACAGATAAATGCTGTCAGATTAATTGGGTAGATACCTAGAAGAGGGATTGCTGGGTCATATGGTAATTATATCTTTAATTTTTTGAGGAAACTCTATATGTTTTCCATAGTGGCTATACCAATTTACCTTCCCACCAGTAAAGTATGATGATTCCTTTTTCTCCATAGCCTCTGCAACATTTGTTAGTTGTTCTCTTGTTGATAATAGCCATTCTAACAGGTGTGAGGTGACAACTCATTGTGGTTTTGATATGCATTTCCATAATAGCTAGTAATGTTGAGCATTTTTTCATATATCTGTTGGCTGTTTGTATGTCTTCTTGGGAGAAGTGTCTGTTCAGGTCCTCTGCCCATTTTTAAATTGGTTTGGTTTTTTTGTTGTTGTTGAGTAATACGAATTCTTTACATATTTTGCATATTAGCTCTTTGTCGAAGGTGTTGTTTGCAAATAATTTCTGTTCTGTTGGTTGTCTCTTTGCTTTATTGATGGTTTCTTTTGCTGTTCAGAAACTTTTCAGTTTGATATAGTTCCATTCATTTATTATTTTTTAATTTTACTTTTCTTGCCTTTGAGATCAAATTCATAAAATCTTCTCTGAACCCAAGGTCAGTTAGTTTAGTTTAGTACCTATGCTTCCTTCTATGCAATTTATTGTTTCAGGTCTTACATGTAGGTCTTTGATCCATTTTGAGTTAATTTTGGTATATAGTGACAGATAGCAGTCTAGTTCCATTCTTTAGCATGTGGCTTTCCAATTTTCCCAGCACCTTTTATTGAAGTTGCTTTCTTTTCTCTATTGTATGTTTTTGGCTCCTTTGTCAAAAATTTTCTGCCCACATATATGTGGGTTTATGTCTGGGTTCTCAATTCTATTTCGTTGGTCCATGTGTCTATTTTTCTGCTAACACGGTGCTGTGTTATTGTCACTTTGTAGTATAAACTGAGTCAGGAAGTGTGATACCTCTAGCCTTGTTCTTTCTTCTTAGGATTGCTTTAGCTATTGAGGGTCCTTTGTGATACCATACATATCTGATGATTTTTAAATTCTATTTCTTTAAAAAATGCCATTGGGATTTTGATGGGGACTGCATTAAATCTGTATATTGCTTTGGGTAATGTGGTCATTTTTACTATGTTGATCCTTCCAGTCCATGAACATGGGATATCTTGCTCCCACCTTTTTTGGTGCCTTCTTCAATTTCTTTTAATAATGTCTTACAGTTTTCAGTACATCCTTTGTTAAGCTTATTCATAGGTATTTTATTCTTTTTATTGCAATTGCAGAAGGCTCTTAACATTTTTACTTTGCTTCTCTGTCCCAGTGGGTTCTGCCAAGTAATGATCTTAAATGCCTAAATGCACTTAAGAAGTTCTGCTGAGTATTCCCTTATAATGCCATCTCCTTCAGTGTGACTATTTTGTAACATTCTCATTGTGCATGCTGGGACCTTTAAAACCAGGTCACCCTTGTTATTCCTGAGAGGGTTTTAATTTTGTATAGAATATATTTCCTGCAAAATTGGTAAGTTGCCCACCTTCCTGCCTGCCTCTATATATGTAATATATGTAAATTATCAGTTAGCTGTGTGTTTAACTCCATAGAGACAAGCAAACAGGGATGATTCAGATGAAAAGAAATTAAGTTTGAGACTCAGTGGTATGGGTTGTTTTTATGGATGATATAAACTGAATAATCCAGATCAGATCACCTTTTCCTTTCTCAGTGGGGTCAGTCCAATATTCTATGCCTGTACTCCTAAGGTAGAATAGAACAGGACCCAAAGATGGGGTTGTTCTCATTTTCTGAGATCTGTGTCTATAGCTTCTTGAGTGCTGATTCCTAGAATTAGCAGTTATACTAGTCAGAGACATCTTCATGAATTCTAGAGAGTTCCATCATAAGGGGAACCAGCCCAAAATCTTTCCTCTAAAGAGAGACTCTGAGGAGTATGTTGTTAGAAGAGATGGGTTTTCTTCTTTGCGCCCCTTCCAAGAATTTGGACTATTGCCAGATATCTCTATTACCTATTAAAAATCCTCTATGGCTCTGTCATCCACGACTTTAGTGCTTCTCAAATCTGGATAGCAGATCACCTGGAAGTCAGGATGCTCTCAAGCCCCATAAAATATTGGTATAAATTTAATCTAGCTTCTTTCAGTATTTGCATGCATTACTTCAGTATGTACTGAGCACCATGGAAATGAAGGAGCATACTAACATATACAGAAGCTCTGCCTAGCAAATCTTTCATTTCCTGCCTCGACTCAAGCCCTGTTTTCTTATGCTGTCTATACTCCCAGCTATCCATCCTATTCACACCTTGCTCTCTGGATTAAATGCTGATGTGAACTGTGACCTTCTTGGCAGAAAATTTGGCTTATTTTCAGAATTTTCCACCTTCAAGACTGCCTCAAGTTATGATTGTCCTGTTTTGCATCTCCTGTCTCCCTCCCACCACCACTTTCCCTTGTGGAAAAGTGGCTCTTACAGGTAAGACTGACATAGTATACAGGGTCCGGCAGGTGACCTTATTTATGTAACAAGTTGACAATGCACTGTAGAATTGTATGCCTGAAACCTATGTAATTCTTGCTAACAGATGTCACCCCAATAAGTCTAACAATAAAAAAGAAATAACATCCTTTTAAAATAGTTATGTTAATATAGTTATAATATTGTTATGTTATAGAACTACATGCTTATGATTTTGGTATAGATTACCAGCTCATAAAAAAGGGGTTCTATTTCTGCCAGACCTTATATTTCATACCATCATATGACTACAGCGAATATTTTGCTAGCAGTTTAAGTACAGGGACAATTAAGTTCATAAACTCATCCTAGAAAAAATGATAAGTACCCCATTGCTGAATGTCACTGGTCACCTTCAAAGTACTCCCCCTGGGAAGCTATGCACCAATACCAGTGCCTAGTCCACCCTTCAAAGCAGTTTTGGAACTCTTCTTCTGAAATGGCCATCAGAGCTGTCATCGTTATTACCCTTGAATGTCATCAAAATGTCTTCCTTTCAACATTTCCTTTATCTTCATGTAAAGAAAAAAAGTCCTTGGGGGCCAGATCAGGTGAGTAGGGAGGGTGTTCCAATATAGTTATTTGTGTACTGGCTAAGAACTCCCTCACAGACAGGGCCCTGTGAGCTGGTGCATTGTGGTGATGCAAGAGTCATGAGCTGTTGGTGAAAAGTTCAAATTGTTTTTGTCTTTTTCACGCAGGCTTTTCAGCACTTCCAAATAGCAAACTTGGTTGACTGTCCAGTTGGTACAACTTCATAATGAACAATCCTTCTGATATCAAAAAAGGTTAGCAACATCGTTTTGACTTTTGATTTGGACTGATGGAACATTTTTGGTTGTGGAGAATTGGGTGACTTCCACTGTTCACTTCGACACTTTGTTTCAGGGTCCTATTGGTACACCCATGTTTCATCACCAGTGATAACACGGCCCAAAACATCATCTTGCCTCTCCAAAAGGCATTAGCAGACTTCGACGTTCCTTTGCTTTTGTTCATCGGCGAGCTCCTTTGGGATAATTTTTGCACAACCTTTCTCATGCCAACATTTTCAGTTCAGATTTTCCTGTTTGTCTATGGATGCTTATTTGGTCTGCTATACTTCTCACACTCAGCTGATGATTTTGACATACAATTTGACAAATGTTTGCAACATTTTCATCAGTTCTGCTTGTTACTGACCGCCCTGACCTCTCTTCATCAGTGATGCTTTCTCTCCCCTCAGGAAAACGTTTAATCCATTTGTACACTGCCTTTTTCTTCATGGCATTATCCCCATAAACTTGAACTAACATGTCCCTGTTTTCACTTCCACTCTTGCCAAATTTAACAAGAAATTTAATGTTTGTTGCTCTAATTCAAGCTCCGATATTCTTGCAATGGCACACAAAAAGACACAACAATAATAAACATCACTCAGTAAGACACCGCCACAGGTAGACACGAACACAGCTGTGAGACACAGATATACTAAGATTATGACACCTTACCGTGTTGTTTGTACAGTTCTGCCAACATAAGCACATGGTGGCAAGTTCGTTAACTTAATTGTCATATTCTGGGGGCAATGACAGCTCTGATGGCTGTTCCAGAAAAACAGTTCCAAAGTTTCTTTGAAAGGTGGATTAGGTGCTGACGTAAGTGCACAGCTTCCCAAGGAGAGTACTTCGAAGGTGACCATAGTGATAGTCAGCAATGAAGTGTGTAGCACTTTTTGTAGGATGAGTTCATGAAATTAATTGTCCAACATTCGTGTGTGTGTGTGTGTGTGTGTGTGTGTGTGTGTGAACTACTTAGCACTTGCTTGGCACAGAGCAGGCAATCAATAAATGTCCAATTTCTTTCTCCTTTCCTTTGCTTCACCCTCACCACCTACTTGGATGCCTGTCCATTATCCATAATAACTTCGTTCTTGCAAGTTATCAGCTGTCTGTCGATGGCTAATATTACCTTAATTTAACTCTCTGGATGTGTCCAATGCAATTTCATAAGTGAAAAAACTTTCAAGATCCAAAGTTGTAAATCTAAAAGGAAGGTTTTTCAGACTCCATGAACAAAGACAGAAGAAATATTTGGGTCTGGGGTGTGATGCATCTCAGAGTCTACAGTGTTCCAGCATGCTTCCTTTTTTCAAAAGTATAGCTTTGTCCTAACTACTTTATTTTCCAAGAATGAGCCCCAACGCTCTTCAGTACAAAAGGCCATGGGTTAGGACTGTTTATCTCACCAGGTCTAGGAAGTAAAAATGTTCAGAATTTTCACATTTTTTAATTCAATGCTCTAGTCTCATATTGGACCAACTAAGACTCTCATAAATAAGTCTGGACAATGAACTTCTGAGAAATTCATCTGCCTCTCATCTAAAATGTGGATTCTATTTTCAGCTATGTTAAAACCTAGCTTGGGTCAATCCTATAACTTCTTTAAACCTCAATTCTCTCTCCATAAAGAATTTTAAATGTCCAACAAGAGGGAAATGGATAAAGAAAATGTGGGTACTTTCTTGCAAGGAATATTGAACTTCAGTTAAAAGAAATTATCTACATCTCAAAACAATGCTGAATGAAGAAAGCCAGATGCATATTGCATGATACCTTTTAAACAAATTAAAACACACAAAAAACAATAGTACATGATTTTATGTATATAGAGGTACCAAAAACTGTGTGAAAGGAAAGTCGTTAAATTTATCATAGTTCTTACTTCTGAGGGGATAAGAAGCTTTACAAGGTGTCCCAGATTGGGAGGAGAGCATTAATTTTGTCTGCAATGTTCTGTTCTAAATTTATAAAAATTACAATTTACTTTCTAAATAATTTTCTAAAATAATGATATTCTTTTAAAAATGGAGAGAGTGAGACGAAGTAGTCCCTAAGGTCCCTCTGAGCTATAAAATTCTATGACTTTATGATGAAAGGAAGAATTCGGTAGTGGAAGGATATAACAGTCTTTCAAAACTCTTGTGATGGAGCTCACAGTTTTCTCTAGGATAAATGGTTTAAGTTAAAATGGCCCTGAGACAGGGAGATGAACAAGATGACCTCCAGGAGCTTACTTTCACTAAAATGTCCCCTGAGAGATCAGAGCAGATCACATTTAAGACACTGAGTGTCTATGAAAGCAAGCAAAGATGGACTCAATTCTCTTAAATGAGTTCTTGCTTTCTGGATTCCTGTGTGAACTGTCTTGCCTTCAAAATAGGAGTTGGGGATCCGAAGTGTTTGACTCCCAGATGGCCTACTACAGAGAATTTGAATCATCTTGGATATTTCCCACCATGGAATACTTCTATCTTTGACAGGAAAATCAAGGGAAAATGTTTTCCCTGCAGAATTTCCTTTCCCTGCTTGCCTTTTCTTTTATGCTAACTGCTGCTGCTAATAGAAGCTGCTCTAAGTAGAATTGCATTATCTTCTATGGGTAGACAAGAGCTTATCTGAAATTAAAAGTTCCAGACATCTGATTGCCATGTACCATGGTAAAAAGAGATAAGAACTAATTGGAAACTACTCTTTCACCCCCACCAGTTGTGTCTCTTTCCTCTTTCTTTTCTGCATCTGTATCTCTTTTAGGCCAGTTATGCAGGACTGTTAGATACCTTCATGCTTGAACACTGGGGTGCTCTCTCTCCCTCTGTACCCACTGCATTTGCCACACTCACTCCTGCCTCTGTCTAGTCCAGGAGTGATCCCAGTGGCTAGATGCATTTGGAATATTTCTCCCTTCTCCTCTGGGCCTGTTAGCTCCACCAGAGTGCACAGTGACTTCTCTTCTCTGTTCTCCTATGGCATATCAGCTGTACCATATAGATTAATCTTGAACTCTCTCACCATTTAAACAATCTTAATCTTCTTTCCTCATTCTCCCACTTCATAAACAAGGCTGGGAATTGGCTGGATGAGAGACAGTAGCCAAGGGCAGTAGTCTGTTAGGGCCCACATGTTCACACATGCCTTCTTCACTCCCAGATTTTTCTCCTCACTTAGAGTGAAAATGTTAGGTTAATGTGTGGGTGCAGGAAACTGAGCAAATGAGCAAAGTTTATAGATAGCTACATTGATTTTGATAAAGAAAAGCCCTTTGAGGCTCCTATGCATCATTTTCTAAGAAATTGGTGGCAATCTATCACTTTTAGATCCATTTATCAAATAAATAGGTTGGGTAGGTTTTATTTAAAAAATGAATTGAGCCATTGACAGGCTCTGCTACTTTTGTCATAGCCTGAAAATCTCTCTACTGGATAAATTAGAGATTTTTCAAAAGCTTATAAACATCAAACCCATTTTTCCTAATACACAGAAGCCCGAACGAATCTCTAGGATTTTGGTCTATTTGATAAATAATCGCATATTTTGTCTCTAAAAAGAAGAAATCAATCAGCGCAGCTGTCTTTTTAAATTAGCTTTCTAAATTAGAGAATTTATGATCACTCCTCTTACTGTAGTTAGCCTGGATGTGAGCCTGAAGTTGAAGTTCGGCATTAAGGATCCCAAGTCTCAGATCAGTAAAATGACACTAATCAAATGAACCCAGTGTACTAGAGACAGAGCTGATATGATAATTGGGCAACCAGAACCTTGCCGCACTTTCTGCCTTGCATATTCAAAAATAATTTGTACTTGGAGACAGGGTGGTGGATAGAGCAGGGTTAGAATAAGGGCTTACAGAAAGGCATGAAAACTTTTGGGGATGATGGATATGTTCATTATCTTGATTGTGGTGATGGTTTCATATGTGCATACATATGTCAAAACAAATCAAGTTGTACACTTTAAATATGTAAAATTTGTTGTATTTTAATTTTACCTCAATAAAGCTGTTAAAAATAATTTGAAGATATGCATTTGAAAGAGTTGCATTCCCTCATTGAGGCAAATTCTTGTAGGGCATAATTTGCAGTTTAAACCCAGTGGTTAGGAAAACTGGTTTTGAAGATGGATAGACCTGTGAATCTGCCATTTACTAGATCAGTGGCTTTGGGGAGGTTTTTGTAAACCTCTCTGATCTCAATTTTCCATGCTAAAAAGAGAGACTGCAATGAGAGCACCTAATTCATACTTTCAGGGTTACATGAGATAATGCCTGGAAAGCACTTAGCACAGTATTGAGCACTAACTAAGCCTTAAAGAAATGGCTTAGTAAACATTTTACCTGCAAGTGTGATATTAATTTTGTTTTAGGTGAAAGCAAACAGAAGTACCCCTAGCTTCCAAAAACAGTTTGTAGTCAATCAGTACATTTATTAGATACTCACTGTGGGCAAGTCCGTATAACTGAAACTGCTGGGAAGTAAAAGGATACGCAAATCAGAGTCTCTGATCTTGGTAAGCTGATCAAATTAATAGGAAAGATGGAACACATCTTTAAATGAGATTGTACCAAAGCATATGGAAACATACAAAGAAGTCCTGATTTAAGTACTTGAAGCAATACACATAAGAGTGAATAGGAAATCTGGTTAGGGCTCACTGGAGAGTGCAGGAGGAGAGTTCACCTTACTACGGAGGGATCAGTGGGTGTTTGCAGTCAAGCAACTGGGGTTTGAGTTCTACCCTCACCACTTATTAGCTGGGAGAGCCTGAGTGAGTCACTGAGCCTTTCTGAACTTCTGTTTCATAATACCTTCCTCTTTGGTTCATTGTGGAGATTGGATAAGGTAATGCATTTTCAACACTTATCACAGAGTCTACAATATTGTAAGCACTTAATAAAATTTGAGCAATTTCTATCATTACATCTCCAAATCTCACAGTTCTTTTTCACTTTTGTTCCCTTACATTCTTTCTACCATATTGATGTAAGATTTCAATACAAGAATTCCAGAGCAGTTTCTCTAAACGGAAGTCTCCTGATTTGCCTGGCAGTGTGGAAGGTTCTCAGCAGGCCTGAAGACTGCTGCCCTTTTGAATTCTACTTAGTCATTCTAGTGGCTCATTAGAATTAACACTTACATGGTCTTATGACACTACATTTTTGTGTCAAACAATATAGGACATTTTAGAGAGTAACCAGTGGCCCAAATCCTTTATGCCCAGGTGTATTCATCAGTGTAGACTGCAGTAACAAAATACCATAGACTGGGTAGCTTAAAGAACAGGAATTTATTTCTCACAGTTCTGGAGACTGGAATCCAAGATGAAGGTGCTGGCTGACTTTATTCCTAGTGAGTGCCCTCTTCCTGCTTTGCAGACAGCCTCCTCAAACAACATTCTGGTGTTTCTTTTTATAAGGACACTATCCCAACCATGAAGGCTCAACCTTCATGACCTCATCTAACCCTAATTACTTCTCAAAGAGCCCATCTCCAAATAGCATCACATTGGGATTAGGATTTCAATATGTGAATTTGGAGAGGACACAATTTAGTCCATAACACCAGGCTACTAATTTATGTATAGACTCAACTAAATGGCCAGTGCATTCTGGCAGTTTTTCAGGCCAAAAACTTTGAGTCACCTGGTAGTTGTGATTTCTGGTTTGCAGCTAAGCTTTGACTCTTGATGTGGAAATACTGACCTCGTGGAGTATAGTGGTTTGAACTCAGACTCTTGGTCAAAAGAATTTTCTGAGTTTGAAACAAGGCTTTGCTATTTACCAGCTGTGAGACTTAAAAGAACTTAATTATTCTCTCTGTGAGGGCAATCATGTGAAAAATGGAGATAATACCATGCATACATGTGTGCATATGTATGTACATACATACCTTACTGGGTTGTGTTCAGGATTAAATGAGTTAAGAAACCAAAGAGCTTAGAACATAGCAAGTGCTTAATAAATGTTAGCTATTACTAAATACCAGAAAATAAGCTCCATGAAGGTAGGGATGCTTGTTTGGTTTGTTCACTGCTATGTCCCAAGCACACAGAACAATACCCAATACATAGAAGATGCTCAGTCAGTATCTGTTGAATAAATGAATGAATCTTTAATTCCTCTCTTTTTTTCACACCCCATATTTAATCCATCAGTTTTATTTTCACCATATATCTAGAATTTCATCAGCTTCTCACTCCCTTCTCTGTTACTAACTGGTCAATAGCCTGTATCTCCTTTTGCTTGAATGATCACAACAGCATCCTAACTGGCCTCCCTGTTTCTTTCTTTTATCCCCTGAAAACTGCCTTGCCCCTCCCTGCTCAGAATCTTTTTTTCAACTAGCACTCAGGGTGATCTTTTTAAAAACTCAGTTAGATTACTCTGCTCCTCTGCTTAAAACCCTTCCCTGACTCCTAGCTCATTAATAGGAAAGGGCAAAAATTTTATCTGATCACTCTTAGCTATCTCTTTGATCTCATCTTCTATTACTTTCCCCTTTGCTTATGTTTCAATCACACCGGGATAGGATAGCATTTATTTTTGACAGACACACCGATTACACAGTCCTGCCTCAGGATCCTTGTTCTTGCCATTCGTTCTGCTGGGAATGTTCTTCTGCTAGATACACCCTTAGTTCCCATCTTCATTCCCTTCAGATCTCTGCTTAAATATTGGCCTTGGAGAGACAATTCCTGATCACCCCACATAAAACAGCATTCCAACCCCTAGCAGTCCCTAACTACCTTACTCTTCTTTGATTTTCTCCACTGCATTTGTCATCACCTGACATATCTGTTATTTGTTTATTATTGTCTGTGTCACCTCACCAAAATGTTGTCTCTTCCAGGACAGGGACTTCGGTGGTTTTGTTCACTGCTATATGTGCAGTGCCTGAAATAATGCCTAGAGTATTTTGTCACTTCAATAATTATTTGTTCAGTGAATGAATACATAAAAAGGTAATGTCCCTCACTAATATCTTCTTACTCTAAGGAACAGTTTATATTCTATGATAACCTCATTTCAGGGCCAGCTATATTTGGCTTTGATTATTGGAGACTGCAAAAAAATGTAATTTTTCTTGATGAAATCAGTTTGGTAGGCAAAATATAGAAAAACCTGGGGCTCTCAGGGGGAAATACTAACAAAAGGCCTTGGAGATGAAACTTTGGAGGGACAATGGCCTTATTATGTGGCATCACTCCTCCATGCTATGGGCCTGGTCAAAATCTTGCCAGCCTGAGATAGTAAGTACTCAGGGCTATCTCCCTCTGGCTGCATTTAAAATTTATTCTGGTGAGTCTGTTCTATTATTTTTATAAAATAACATCTTTCAAAAGGCTTAAACGGTTAACAATGTCTTCTGGGCAATGTGGGGTTTTTTGGCAGAAAAGGATGGGAGTAAAGGAAGGGAAAAGTATACTTTTACTTTGGTATAATTCTGTATTATTTATTTTTACATGGAGCAAGAATTATCTTTTTAAATAAAAATGCCTTCTTTGTTCTGAGTTGTTGTTTCTTTTTTTTTTTTTTTTTCCATTTGGGGAGTAAAACCTTGGAAAATAACAAACTGATAACTCCTCCTATTTTTAAAAAGTTACATTCCAATTAAAAAAAAACTACAGTGGACAAATATAGACAAATGAAAAAACCTAAAACCTATTGAAAAGGTTACTGAAGCTTTGAACTATTTAACTTTTTGAACTTGCAGTTCCAAATAAAATGTTTGATTCACAGATCTTTGCTTGATGCTGTAAATTTATGCTGTGGAGTAGAGAGGATTTAAAAAATTAGGAAGACTGGTTTTCCCATCTGTGTTCAATCCATGTAATCAGATGAGTCACACTGAGCTTTGGTGGGGACACGGGCGGGGGGGTGGTAGGGAGAATGTGTTTTGCGTTTACAAAGCACAGGTCTACCAGAAGTCTCTGAGTTGCTTCTTATGGTTTTGCACACACTGGTTAGCAGTCAGGGAGCAGCACTAAGCTCCGAGGTGAATGATTCAGGATATAGGCTCTAGTGTACTTGGTTGTAGCCCAAATTGTAACCTAAGGATTGGGAAATGGGGACAAGGCAGTCACACTGAATTCAGGTTTGGGGGTGAGGATGGGAAAAGGAAACGGGAGCCAACTTTTCTCACCCTGACGTCAGCTGAATGCTACTTCATAGAGGTCCAGAAACTGTCCTGCAATAACAGACATCCCAATAGCAACACCATAATGCAGATTCAACCTCCCCTGCACCTAGTGAGGTTGTCAGGGTGACACGCTCTGCAAACTATATGTGTCACCACTTTCTCTTCTGACTGGCACCATTGTTCCCTGGGTCCAGTGCCTAGGAAGTGTGTTTCCGCCCTTCTCAGCAGCTCTTCTCCCATTGTACACCTATGTATAGCTCTTGCTCTTTATTGTTCTCTTTCTTTCTGATTGCCTAGACATGGCATTAAAAGACAAACCAACCAACTCTAAACCACTTAAGAGCTGTAGCAGCCTGTTGTCTTGGTTTTTAATGCAGAGCTCACTAGAGAATTGAAATGTGAGTGGCTCCCCCACTTATGCCATATTTCAAGGCTGTTAGACTCTTGACAGGATGTTTTCCAAATTTCCCCCAAATTGGATAGGTACTCTGTACATCTCGTAACCATCAACAAGTGAAGAGACAACATGCATTACACACATGTGATTGGGTTTGGGAGGAGGCAATCAATCAGAATGTCTATGTACAGCATTTTGGAATCAGGAAGAAATTTGAAGCAAGCATTGTGACTTCATGTTTAGAAGGCTGAATACAGGCAGAATAATCAAAGAGAAGGACCTTTGAATGTGTCCAGTTCTCCTGCCTACTTCAAAGAATCAAGGGGGAGCAAGTTGTTCTAAGATCCCTAAAAGCAGAGCATGTTGATAGCTGCTCCCCATCCCTTAGGATTTGAGTAAGAATAGGGGATAATTATGTGGGCAATTTCAGGGGCAGG
>PVJL010018547.1:0-15683 GCA_004026885.1 Lyroderma lyra | reverse complement strand
ACTTAATTAATATTGTTAAAATGGCTATTCTGCCCAAAGCAATCTACAGATTTAATGCAATACCCATCAAAACCCCACAATCATACTTTCGTGAAATAGATAAAAGAATTATTAGATTTATATGGAACCATAAAAGACCTCGAATTGCAAAAGCAATACTACATAAAAAGAATAAGGCTGGTGGCATTACAATTTCTGACTTCTATTTATATTACAAAGCATCAATAGTCAAAACAGCTTGGTACTGGCAGAAGACCAGAAAGAGAGACCAATGGAATAGAACTGAAAACCCAGAAATAAACCCACAAATATATGGAAAAATAATTTTTGATAAAGGAGCAAAAAACATACAATGGGGAAAAGACAGCCTCTTTCGTAGGTGGTGCTGGGAAAACTGGAAAAACATATGCAAAAGAATGAACCTGATCTATGAACTCTCTCCATATACAAAAATTAACTCAAAATGGATTAAAGACCTTCATATAAGACCTGCAACAATAAAGTGTATAGGAGAAGACATCGGGTACTAAACTGATAGACCTAGGACTCAAGGAAGACTTCATAAACCTGTCCTCAAAGGCAAGGGAAGTAAAAGCAAAAATAAATGAATGGGACTATATCAAACTAAAAAGCTTCTGCACAGAAAAAGAAACCATCAACAAGGCAAATAGACAGCCAACTGAATGGGAGAAATTATTTGAAAATAATGCATCAGATAAGGGTCTAATATCTAAAATATATAAAGAACTAATAAGACTTAACAACAAAAAAACAAACAACCCAATTAAAAAGTGGGCAGAAGAACTAAACAGACACTTCTCCCATGAGGAAATACAAATGGCCAGCAAACATATGAAAAAATGCTCATCCTCATTAGCCATCAGGGTAATGCAAATCAAAACCAAAATGAGATACCACCTCACACCTGTGAGAATGGCTATTATCAACAAGACAAGGAGTAACAAGTGCTGGAGAGGATGTGTAGAAAAAGGAACTCTGGTACACTGCTGGTGGGAGTGCAAACTGGTACAACCACTGTGGAAGGCAGCGTGGAGGTTCCTCAAAAAATTGGGAATGGAGCTACCATTTGACCCAGCAATCCCCCTTCTGGGGATCTACCCAAAGAACTTGAAAATCTTTGTCCTCAAAGACTTATGTACCCCAATGTTCATTGCAGCGCTGTTCACAGTGGCCAAAACATGGAAACAACCAAAGGTCCCTGCGACAGATGACTGGATAAAGAAGCTGTGGTACATATACACAATGGAATATTACTCAGGTGTAAGAAAAGATGAAATATTGCTCTTTGCGACAAAATGGATGGACCTGGAGATCATCATGCTAAGTGAAATAAGCCAGACAGAAAAAACAAAGAACTGCTTTATTTCACTCATATGTGGAGGGTTTGGGAGAGGAGGGGGGAAGCTAAATATGAGGTGATGGAAAGAGAAGTCACACTAGATGGTGAACTTATTATACATCAAGTTGACAATGCACTGTAGAATTGTATGCCTGAAACCTATGTAATCCTTGCTAACAGATGTAACCCCAATAAGTCTAACAATAAAGATGAATTAAAAAAAAGATGTGTTTATTTGTGTTACAGCTTTCCATTCCTAATGTCAGTTGATGTAGGAAGATTCTAGAAAGCTGATATTATCAATCATCTCTTTCCCATAAGTGGCTATCCCTCAATAATTTTTACATGGCCTTAGTTACATAATTTTTACAAAGTCTTTTGTGATCCAATCATGAAAAATAATTGTAATACTCTGCTAGTCATTCAAACCTTTGACTTCAACCTAAAATGGTTTTAAATACAAGGTCATGCCTGTAAGTATTGCCCTGTCTGAACCCAACACCACTGCAAGAACAATTGTTGTTACAACTCTATTGTTGTTCTATAAACCCACCCAAAGGCAACACTTTTAGATATTCACATACCACCCGCAATGGGACTACAAATCCCATTGTAACTGCAGGCACTGTTCTCTGCCCTTTGCCCTAAAGGATGCCCCCAAACATGTTACATCTAGTCACTGTGACCTCACACAACCAACTTTCTGGGTGAACCCTCCACAAGGGTGAGTACCATGAAGCAATGTATTTATAATGTTCTGACATGAATAAAAGTCTTAAGTTTGGACAAAGGCACAATTATTACAAAAATAATGACAGCTTCGTGTTTCCAATTTTGTTAACATTACTTATGAATGGAAATTTAAAAGAAGTCTGATTTTTCCATTTATTGTGTTCTCTGGAAGGTGGTTCTTTTCTTCTTCTCATCCTTCTCCTTATAAGGGTTGTTACTGATATAACTTGGTTTAATATAATTACACCTTTGGGGAAAATAAAAACTTGCACTTGTCTAAAAGTATTGGAGTCCCTAAGCAGATGGACTCCAGTTCATTTCAACTGTGGGATCAGATTAAGTACAACCAACAGAAATTCTATTCTATCCAAGTAAAGATGACGTTTCACCACAGTTCCTTTAATAAGTCAAGTTAAAGTAATGGATATCTAAAAGCCATCTCAGTGGCCTGGGAAAGACTATCTTGAAACTTATCTTATGTAGTTCTCCTTGTGCAATATAGATCCCATATCTGATCAAAGCAAAAATGTCAAACCACTGAGAAAACAGCCCAATTCACTTCAATGCCTACAAATGAGCCTCATTCCAAGCCGCTTTTGAATGGAAAAGCACTGGAAAAAGAAAGAAAAACTGAGAAATCATGTGGTTGCAAGTATTACCAGGGAAGAAATATGAGTATTTCTGTACCTTAGTGGTAAAGTAAAACTCTGTCAGTTCTCAGCCAACAATTGTGTCCATCACAAAACAACTGCCTCATTAAATCTCTGTAGTAAGTTATTAAGATATAGCTGCACTACCTTTATAACTTGGTATTTTATAGAAAACACATTTAATGGTAAGAGCCAGATCTAGATACTAAGTATTAATATAAAAATTTCTGCTTACCCGTACACAGTGCAGGCTTATCCTTGCAGGAGATATAAAAGAGGTTTTTCCTGGTTCATTCCAAGCCTAAAGCCCTACCTTAAAAAACAGGGTCAGATTTTTATGAGAGAAGCAGAAACACAAGAGTCTGGGGATCATGCAAACATGAATGCAAAAGATTACTTAACAAATAAGATTTAAAAGTTATGAATAAACCCAAAATACTCCATGTACACACACACACACACACACACACACACACACACACACATTCTTTTGAAGAAAACGTTTCTCCTCTTCCAATTACCCAATCTTACCCAAATATCATCTACTCAGTCCTCCTTCATATTTAACATGAAATTTAGGAGAGAGCAATTTTGGCATTCCAATTTTCATATAAAGAGTTTTTATAAACATATCCATGCCTAAAAGTCATTTAACTTTCAAATGAATTACTGTGGCTGCTTTGTCACTACTTTAGTAAATGAGCATTTACTGAGCACCTGCACAGTACTAGGCATTTGGCTAAGGCCCTGGAGATGCAGAGTCTAAAACCTGGTCCCTGTTCCAGGTACCTTGCATTCTGCTGCAGAAATTCCCAAAGGGTGGGTTCATAGTGGGTTCCAGTGATGCAGAATATTAATCCTTTCAGCCCTCCAAGTGGCAGGTACAACTTGGGGTGACTGTACACTGAAAGCCTGTTGCCTCTCCATTTACCAAGGGAGCCATTCAAAACGTGGCATTTTTCCTGCATATGCCACAACGTGAGAAGGGCTGGCAGGCACCAGGTTTGGGAAGACAGAGATGAGAAAATCAATGCCTACAGAAGGCAGGTAAGTACTTAGATGGCAGAACCCACAGTCAAGGGACATTTAAATCAGATGGGGCAGGACAGGAAAACATTTCCCATCACCACCTCAAACTAACTTTAACCTTTGACAATATAACAGGAGTTAGTGGAGGAAAATTTAAATACATCTGGGAAAATACTGAGCCTGAGACCTTTGATATGAGAATCTCATTCCATTAAAAAGCATTGTTTAACATATTACCTATGACAACATCATCATTTTTAACAATCCAAAAGGCTGGCAAAATATGATCCAAGTGTTGCAAATTTTAAAGTAATTTTCTCTCTTGTAAATAACTGAAAACTCAACAAGTTATATATTAATTCAACCATAAGGAATGTATTCTATGGCAACAGAATTAATGACATGAAACCAGCAATGTGAATCTTGCTGTATTAATTAATAAAGCACAGTAACAGAAAAAACAAAGCTTTCATAAAATTCTTAATTGACCTTGGTAGAATTGTTCTTTTCTACTATCAAAACCTTTTTCTCCTCATTGTATGGTTTTACATCAAAATGAAAACTCAAGCAAGTATACTTAATATAACATCTCAACTTATGTCAACTAGCATTTGGCTAAATTTCATAGTGCAGTTAATTCTCACAGACTTTCTTTAAAAACAAAAGGAAGGAAGTGAAAAGGTTTTTATGACATGAAAAGAAATCTACAAATGTGCTACAAGACTTACATTGACCAAAATAAGAAAGTAAAAGGAACTAAGTTTAATTATTAAAAGCAAAAATTTGAAAAATTCTGTCATCACAATTAGATCATCACTGCTATCAATAACTGCAATGACTATTAAGGAATATGGAAATACTCCAGCAAAACAGAAAAAGGAAAATTATTAACAGCTTGCTTTAAAAGAAAACCTGCTGATCTCAAATCCCTTTGTCCAATATCCCAATGTTGGTCCTTTTTTGACTGGATGAATAAAAGCCAAAAATCCATTCATGCATCAAACAGATGTTTTTGTTTTGAAGGCCAAGTGTGATCTTAGGAAGTTCTGTGCCCTTTCTTTAAGAAGATGCTCCCAAAACTGATAAAATTGTGAAACCAGAGGTTAGGAAAAGACTTATTGGACATCAGTTGTGGAACTTTGGCATTCATGGGATTTCTGCCAGATATAATTGGTGATTTTGTTTATGTCGGATTATCTACTGATTGGAGTATAATCAATTTAATGACTTCAACATCTGGTCAGTACAACTCAGAGGTGACAGAGGGAAGAAACAGTTACTGCTTGATAGAGAAATAGACAGAAGTACAACAACAACTGTCTGAAGTAAGTTTGGATGCCAAACACTGAGCTTCTGCAGTGTTTCCAATAATCAGGCTTTTTAGTATCTAGATCCAAAAGAAAAAGCCTTCAGAGCTACAAGCCCCACAATCAGTAGAGCATTTTGTACATGAAGAGAATATATAGATATACATACACAAATAGAACCTTAATATGTTTTTAAAAACTTACCTTAGGTTAAAATCTAGGTATTAATTATGACTCTGGGGGAGTCATAATGATCTGAAAATAATTTGGAGGAAAAAGCTATATTGTAAGTTTTAACTAAAAGCAAACTATTATACGGTATTAATGCAGTTGTCTTTTCACACAAAATGCAGGGCTTTTTTTATTTTTGTTTCTTACTATGGCATCATTTCCAAATCCTGAACTGAGTTTCTAGTGGTAAGTTTATTATTATTTTTAAAAATAAACACATGGAGATGGAGTATGAGAAATCCTCCACTCCATTTTTGTTTTTATACTTCACCTGTCTACCTATAAAGACATATCTACATTTTATCTATGATAGAAAGGAGAAAATAGTGTTTAAGTAAGGACTGAAGTTTTTAACATTTCTATTAAGTTTAGGGGCTGGGACAAGTTCTCTACAATAACTTTTTTAACACCTACGATTTCACGAGCTTTTCCACTGGAGAAAACAAGCCTAATAGATAGTTTTTCTGACTGTCAAAAGGTTATGGACTTAAAAATCCATTGACTTTGATTCATATTCTACAGTTTACATTCCTTGTTTAAATTGAGAGCTGAATTTTTGCCTCTTCCTTATGTTTCTAAAGAAATTTCTTATTTAAAAAAATAGTCTTTGTAGCTGAAGAGGACAAGATGGTGATTGGAGAGTAGGTCCCTAAAGACTCTCCCAGAAAACACAATTGAACGGCCACCAAGGATCCAAGAAAGAAGACCTTGGGTGACAGAAAATGGTAGCTGATACATCCACGCATCGCAAGTAAACACCTAAGGGTTGGAGAGAAAGGGGCGAGTGGGAGAGAGGGGAGGGAGCAAAGACTGATCACAACAGGACCTGAGTGTGGCTGGCTGCAGTGCATGGGAGGGGAGAAGCCAAGAGTCGACAAGAGGAAAAGCCCTAGCAAAGCGGCAAAATAGTGGGGGTCCGTTGGGGAGCTAGGCTGGGGAGCTGGAATTAGGAGCGGTGAGTTGGGGGCACATCTTGGGAGCCAGGCTCAGGAACTCTTGAGTGGTAGCAGGGCTGAGCAAAGACTCTTAACTTCAGAGACGACATCTTGGCTTTAGGCTCCCTTGGGACCCACAGTGCAGGCATGCGGGGCTCCTGCACAGGCCTGCAGTTCCTGATGCAGGGGCAACTTAGCTGCCGTGTGGGCACTGCACAGTCTCTACACAGACGGGGCTGCAGCTCCCTTTCTGGTCCGCTGCGGAGGCGGACCGGCTGCCAGCACGGCATAAACGGCTCCTGCTCAGGGTTGTGGCTACTGTTCCTAGTCCGCTACCGAGGCATGCCGGTTGCAGGTGCAGCGTGCATGGCTCCTGCGCAGGGGAGCAGCTCCCATTACAGGCCCACTGCAGAGGCAGGATGGCTGCCTTCCTACCGCAGGGTCAGACCCACAGATTCGGACTTGTGTGCATGCCTGCTCGCGAGCCTGTTGGTCCTAAAAGCAGTGTGGGCCTGCAGAATCTGCCCCAACATTTGACCACGGAAGCAGGCCTGGGAAGAAAGGCAAATTTGATAGCATTCGCCCCAGCCAGCAGTAGCGGCCTTGTCCCACATCACCCAGCTTCCCCAGCATAGGGCAGAAAGTGGAGCTGCCCTGGTGTGCCTTTTGTTGGCCTCTCCACTTTCCTACAACCTCCCCAACCAACAAACTATCTACAAGAAGCGGAGGGATCATGATAGATGTGCACTGCCTCCAAACGTAGCAAGCGACCAGAAATAAGATATAAACAACCTCTCTCTCTCCCAAAACCTTCCCATCCCCAGTGCTACCTTGTGTCTGCCCTACAGCAAGACACCACAAAAGTACCAATCTGGGCTCCTGGGCACTACTGTGACATAACACCCTCATGTCAAAGAGGAAGAACCCAGCCAACAGGATGAATTCCTTAAAAATTAAAACTCCTCAGAAAGAACAAGAAATTTATCAAGACAGCTTCTTAGACCTAGAAGTTTCCGAATTAAGTGACAGACAATTTAAAGTAGCCATTCTAAAGGCTGTGAAAGAAATGAAAAAATACTGGCAGAGGACCATGACTGAGATAAACAATATAAAAAAGGACATGAATGACATAAGAAAGGAACTCCATGAACAAAAGGAACAATTTAACAGAGAAATTCAAAACATAAGGAAGATTGAGATGGAAATGCGAGAGATAAATAATACAACAAAAGAAGTGAGAAACAAAATAACTGCCATAGGAAACAGGGCCAATGAGAAGGAGGAAAGAATTAGTGATATCGAAGATCACAACATGGAAACAGCTCAGAAAGAGAGAGATAGGGAACATAGAATCAAAAGGATTGGAAGAACTCTACAAGAACTATCTGACTCCATGAGACAAAACAACATCAAAATAATAGGAATAGAAGTAGGGGTAGAGCATTCTACAGAGAACATACTCAAACAAATAGTAGAAGAGAAATTTCCAAACCTATGGAAAGATATGGAACCCCAAGTGCAAGAAGAAAACAGGTCCCCTAGATACCTGGACCCTAACAGATCTTCTCCAAGACATATGGTACTAAAGATGTCCAAAACTAAAGACAAAGAGACAATTCTCAAGGCAGCCAAGGAAAAAGGAACTATAACCTTTATAGGAAAACCCTTCAGACTGGCATCCGAATTCTCAGCAGAAACTCTGCAAGCCAGGAGGGAGTGGAATCCAATATTCAAAAATTTAAAAGAGAGGAACTTCCAGCCAAGAATAAATTATCCAGAAAAATTATCTTTCAGATATGAAGGTGGAATAAAGTCCTTCACAGACACACAGAAACTGAGCGAATTTGCCAGCACAAGGCCAGCACTCCAAGAAACACTGAAGGAGGCTCTACGACCTCAAACAAAACATCAGGAAAAATGGAACAAAGTTGGCGCAAAGAGAAAGAAACAAAAATAAAACAAAAACTAAGAAAGAAATAAGCAATGGCCACAGGAAATCCTCACATATCGATCATCACTCTAAATGTTAATGGACTGAACTCACCAATAAAAAGACACGAAGTAGCAGACTCGATTAAAAACCAGGACCCATCCATATGCTGTCTCCAAGAAACACACCTCAGCCATAAGGACAAACACAGACTCAGAGTGAAAGGATGGGAAACAATACTTCAAGCCAATGGTAACCAGAAGAAAGCAGGAGTTGCCATACTGATATCTAATGGAATAAACTTCAGGTTAAAAAAGATAGTAAAAGACAAGGATGGACATTACATAATGACGAAAGGCACAATACAAATACAAGAAGACTTGACACTAATTTATATATATGCTCCCAATTAGGATACACCAAAATATACAAAGAAACTACTAACAGATTTGAAAGGAGTAGCAGATGAACACACAATCATTGTGGGAGACTTAAACACCTCGCTAACAGCCATGGACAGATCATCCAAACAGAAAATAAATAAGAAAACATCAGCTCTAAATAAAAAACTTACAGGAATTGGATATAATTGACATTTAGAGGACAATTCATCCAGCCAAAAGAGACTATTCCTTCTTTTCTAGTGCACATGGAACATTCTCAAGGATAGACCACATGCTGGGACACAAAAGTAGCCTGAGCAAATTCAAGAAGATCGAAATCATACCAAGTGCATTCTCAGACCACAATGCTTTGAAATTGGAGATCAACTGAAAAAGGAAAGCAGAAAAAACACATACACATGGAGATTAAACAACAGCTTATTAAAAATGGACTGGATAAAAGAACAAATAAAAGATGAAGTTAAAAATATGTACAAACTAATGACAATGAAAATGCAACATGTCAGAATTATTGGGACACAGCGAAAGCGGTTTTAAGAGGGAAATTTATATCATTAGAGGCCTATCTTAAGAAAAAAGAAAAATCACAAGTAAACATGTTAACATCCCATCTTAAAGAACTAGAATAAGAAGAGTAGACAAAACACAAAGTCAGCAGAAGGAAAGAAATATTAAAAATTAAAGCAGAGCTAAACCAATTAGAGAACAGAAGGACAATAGAAAAAATTTGTATTACGAAGAGTTTGTTCTTTGAGAAAGTCAACAAAATTAATAAACCCCTGGTGAGACTAATCAAAGGACGAAAGGAAAGGACACAAATATCCAAAATTAGAAATGAAAGGGGAGAAATTACCACTGATACCACAGAAACACAAAGGATTATAAGAAAATGTTATGAAGAACTTTATTTCACAAAATTGAACAACGTAGAAGAAATGGACGTTTCAAGAAACTTATAGCTTACCAAGACTAAACCAAGAAGAACAGGGTAATCTAAATAGACCAATCGATAGTGAAGAGATTAAAACAACTATCCATAATCTTCCTAAAGGCAAAAGCCCTGGACCAGATAGTCTCACCAATGTGTTTTACCAAGCATTCAAAGAAGAATTAACACCTATACTCCTCAGACTCTTCCAAAAAATTGAAGAGGGAACAATACTTCTTAAGTCGTTCTATGAGGCCAACATTACTTTAATACCAACGGCTGGCAAAGACAACACAAAGAAAAAAAACTATAGACCAATATTTCTGATGAACACAGATGCAAAAATTCTAAACAAAATATTAGCAAAGAGAATACAACAATGAACCCAAAAGATCATACATCAAGATCAAGTGGGATTCATCTAAGAAGCACAAGGATGGTTCAACACACGAAATTCAATCAATGTGATATATCACATAAACATTATCAAAGATAAAGACCATATGGTCACCTCAATTGATGCAGAAAAAGCTTTTGACAAGATACAGCATCCATTTATGATCAAACCACTAAATAAAACAGATATCGAAGGAAACTATCTCAACATAATAAAGGCCATATATGACAAGCACTTGGCTAAAATCATACTGAATGGGGAAAAGCTGAAGCCTATTCCCCTAAAATCAGGAACAAGACAGGGATGACCCCTGTCATCACTGTTGTTTAATATACTACTGGAAGTTCTAGCCACAGCAATCAGGCAAGAGAAAGGAATCCAATGTATCCAAATTGGGAAAGAAGCGGTCAGTTTGTCACTATTTGCAGATGACGATATCCTTTATATAAAAAATTCCAAATATTCCACAAGGAAACTATTAGAAACAATAAATGAATATATTAAAGTTGCAGGATACAAAATCCATGTAAAAAATTCAACAGCATTCCTTTATACAAAAAGTGAATCCTCAGAAAAAGAAATGAGAGAGTCAATTCCGTTTGCTATCACAAAAAAATGAATGAAATACCTGGGAATTAACAAAGAATGTGACAGACTTATACACAGAAAACTATAAGACACTTTTGAAAGAAATAGGAACAGATTTTAAGAGGGGGAAAAATATCCCCTGTTCATGGATAGGAAGACTTACATTGTTAAAATAACAATTCAGCCCAAAGCAATCTACAGATTTAATGCAATACCCAGCAAAATTCCACAATTATACTTTCGTGAAATAGATAAAATTATTATTAGATTTATAAGGTACCATAAATGACCTTGAATTGCCAAAGTATTACTACATAAAAAGAATAAGACTGGTGGCATTACAATTCCTTCCATCTATTTATATTACAAAGCATCAATCTGTGAACTTATTATACAACAAGTTGACAATGCACTGTAGAAGTGTATACCTGAAACCTATGTAATCCTTGCTAACAGATGTCACCCCAATAAAAAAATGGGAAAGAAAACAAAAATAGTCAAAACAGCTTGGTTCTGGCAGCAGAACAGAAATAGAGACCAATGGAATAGAACTGAAAACCTAGAAATAAACCCACAAATTCATGGACAAATAATCTTCGATAAAGGAGCAATAAACATACAATGGGGAAAAGACAGCCTCTATAGTAGGTGGTGCCAGGAAAACTGGAAAAACATATGCAAAAGAATAATCCTGAGCTCTGAACTCTCTCCATATACCAAAATTAACTCGAAATGGATTAAAGACCTTCTTATAAGACCTGCAACCATAAAGTGTATAGAAGAAGACATTGGTACTAAACTTATAGACCTAGGACTCAAGGAAGACTTCATGAACCTGTCCTCAAAGGCAAGGAAAGTAAAAGCAAAATAAATGAATGGGACTATATCAAACTAAAAAGCTTCTGTACAGCAAAAGAAACCATCAACAAGGCAAAGAGACAGCCAACTTAATGGGAGAAAATATTTGCAAATAATGCATCAGATAAGGGTCTAATATCTAAAATATAAAATACATAAAGAACTAATAAGACTTAATACCAAAAAAACAAACAACCCAATTGAAAAGTGGGTAGAAGAACTAAACAAACACTTGTTGCACGAAGAAATACAAATGGCCAGCAGACTTATGAAAATATGCTCATCCTCATTAGCTATCAGGGAAATGCAAATCAAAGCCACCATGAGATATCACCGCACACTTGTTAGAATGGCTGTTATCAACAAGACAAGGAATAACAAGTGCTGGAGAGGATGTGGGGAAAAAGGAACTCTGCTACCCTGCTGGTGGGAGTGCAAACTGCTACAACCATTGTGGAAGGCAGTGTAGAGTTTCCTCAAATGGAGCTTCCATTTGACCCAGCAATCCCCCTTCTGGAGATCTCCCCAAAACACTTTAAAATCTTAGTCAACAAAGACATATGTACCCCAATGTTCATTGCAGCGCTGTTCACAGTGGCCAAAACGTGGAAACAATCAAAGTGTCCTGCCACAGATGACTGGGTAAGGAAACTTTGGAACATATACACAATGGAATATTACTCAGCTGTAAGAAGAGATGAAATATTGCTATTTGCAACAAAATGGATGGACCTGGAGATCATCATGCTTAGTGAAATAAGCCAGACAGAAAAAGCAAAGAACTGTATGACTTCACTCATATGCAGAATATAAAACTGAAAGCAAAGAAAAAAGAAATGAAGAAACAAATAACCCATGGACACAATCGATAGTTTAACATTTATTTGGGGATGAGTGAGTCAGGGAGGGGAGAAATAAGTGGAGGTGGGAGAGGAGGGGTGAAGCTAAATATAAGGCGATGGAAAGAGAAGTCACATTAGGTGGTGAACTTACTCTGCAAAAAGTTGACTACACACTGTGGAGTTGTATTCCTGAAACCTATGTAATTCTTGCTAACAGATGTCACCCCAAGAAGTCTAACAATAAAAATGAATTTAAAAAAATACATATGCTTAAATACATTTCTATTGTATGTAGAACTATATCAAGAAATGAAAGTTTTAAATGCACAGTATATATTATTTATACTGCTCTAATATAATTCAGGGAAATGATTAAAATTTAATTGCAACATGTATAGAAACATTTAAAGCTTAGTGTTTGGCACTGTCATCATTATTTTTCCCTGAGGCTTTCATACCTACTCTAAATGTCCTTGTTGTTCCACTTAAAAAATGATAAAGGGTAGAAAATCCTTTACTCTAGAAATTGTAAAAAGCAAAGAGAACTAGCGTTGGAATATTTGCAGTAACGATAGGCAATTTTGAAGGTATTTTTTAAAAGGTGAAGCATCATCGCAAGAAAATATATTGTAACATATTAGAAAAACCTGATGTATATTTGAGAATTCTAAAAAATGTAAGGATATGCTTAAGTGATCTACTAATAAAAAGCGAACATGTACCATTAAAAGTAACCATAAAGAAAAAGAGCAGTTGATACAAATTGAATCCATCTTTTAAAGTGTTGTTAATGTTACATATTTGTAGAAGTTACTGCCATGAACTGAAAATAATCACTGTTCTATATAATGAAATAGAGGGAATAATCACATTTTGTAAAATGACAAATTAGAGTTCTCCCATTTTGAAAAATTTACAGTAAACAGAATGTTTTGTTCTATGTATCTAGGTAACAATGATGCTTAAGAATAAATATCTTTACAGTTTTAGACATTACACACAAGTGAATTAATTTTTATATTTAAAAGAGAACGTAATTTGTTTCATAGTTCAAATTTTAATACTAAATTTTTTGGAAAATTTGCATAAATAGATTTTTGGCAGAGTTTCACATTCTTATTAAAATACCAGAAACTGCCCAGACTTTTATTTGAGGCTACTCTGGGTTCTGAGTGTACCTTCCCATTCCCTAATTCTGAGGGCCCCATCACTAGCCGACCAGGTGACCTGATTGGGTCATTTGCAGAGATCTTGTCATGGTTTCCCTGGTAGCTTTGCAGTAAGATAGGGCTGTTCTTGTGTGATAACATTTCAGAAGTCATCTAGGGAAGATGGGACAACTTCAGTGTGGTCATTTCAGACACAAGTGCTCATTCTTCCCTGACTTGCCGTGCCCACACCCTGTCCAGAAGCCACTTGGGACTGTGGGAAGCAGCTAGGACTGGGGTCTGGACATGTCTGGGATGTGGGATATGGCATTAGGCTGACTCCCCATTTGGTGAGGTCTCCCGTTACTTTTCACATTTCTGTTCCTCATGGCCTCAAAATGTGGGAGAGGGAAGATTGGAGAACAAACGTACTCTCTGGTACAAGC
This sequence comes from Lyroderma lyra, assembly GCA_004026885.1. Classification (NCBI taxonomy): domain Eukaryota; kingdom Metazoa; phylum Chordata; class Mammalia; order Chiroptera; family Megadermatidae; genus Lyroderma; species Lyroderma lyra. The sequence goes on along the minus strand of PVJL010018547.1, from coordinate 1,898 downwards.
AGCTTCTGGGTTGGCTAGCGGTCAGAGTCCACAGTGGGAATGGGACAGCTCTCAGTGCTCTATGCTTTCTCCAGGATTTTAGGAGTGGTATCTACCATCTCCTGCTCATAGGGGTTATGTGGTCTCTGAGGCTGCCTTGGTTCTTAGCAAAACTTCTTAAATTGTCCAGATACTGGAGGTGTGGGCCTTTGCCCTCTGGGCAGATAGGCCCAATGTGAGGTGGCTTCGTGCCTCTCTAGGTCTCCTGATGGTGACAACTGCAGAGGCTCCTGGCCCGCCAGTGTTTGACCACATCTTGTGATCTCCTTCACTACCCCTGGTTCTTAGAATAAAATGTGCCTTTTAGGTAGTCTGTACATCCTGAAAGTCTTTTGTTGCACCGTTGAATATGGAAAAGCTGGAGTACTTAGAAAGAAGCTTCCTAGAAATATCTGAGAATGGGATGTCTGCCTTTGTTTCCCTCTCTGCCTTGGGAGTGACATTTATACAGCTGACTCTCCTAACTCAGTTATATAATTGAATGGAGATGCTTTTCTTCATATAAAACAAATAATGGGAGTTTACATTTCAGGGCGGCTACCTATGGGGGTGGTGTTAGGGACTCACTGCATGTGTCCAGATCTGTTCCCCTTAAGTTAACTTGTACTTGACTGAGAACTGTAGGAGCAGCCGGAACAGCTGGTAGCACCATAAAAAAAGTGCAGGGAAGGCTGGCTTTCGGGGGCCCAAACGAGGAAACCTTGCAAAAGTACAAAGACCATGTTTCTTGTCCTTATTTATCATGAAAAGGAAGGATGTGCATCTATTTTATCTCTGAGCCTGTGTACAGCAGGGAGGCTGCCAACTACCCAAAGGCTGGCAAAAAGCAGGTCATGGCCTCTGTCCCCGGGGTCGTCCACAAAATCACAGAGACCCTGGACCACTGCAAGTTACCAGAGTCTCCTCTATTGATCCTGGAAAGTTGGAAATGCCCCTGTAAAATTTCGCTCGGCCTCTGTTTTTTTTTTTGTTTGTTTGTTTGTTTGTTTGTTTGTTTGTTTGTTTTTTTATGAAACTTGCCTCATGTCCCCAATGAAGGCACCCACGCCTGTGCCTTCAGGGTCTTCATCTCCTTCTGGAACTGGCCCCAGAACCCAGGGTCTTGGAACAGCCTTCTCCTGGGGTCCCAGGAAGCTTGCTGCCTATGCTAGGGTGCTGGACAGGGATGGACATGGAGGAAGGTTCTTCTGCTGTTCCCCTTTTAAAGCAGAAGCTTGGGAGCATCTTCCAGAGTACAGAGCCCAACTCCAGAAAGCCTGAGTGCCTTTGGGTCTTTGAAAATGATTTCTGTATCCTGTGAAGTCCTCACAGGCATTTTAGTTGGATGAACACTAACCTCAGGCTCTTAATATGAAAGATGAGGTTGACTGTAATGTATTTGGACAGATTTAACCTAAGTCCCTTCAGCTTCTCACCTTCCCCCAAGGATGACGTGAGGCATCGCATAAGCTGTCTCCCGCTTGCCATTTACTTACCATGATGCAACCCTACTTGAAAGTGCTAAATGTTTAAAATTTAAACATGACACTCTGGGAGTTCCCTGATGGTGTAGTGGCTTAAGGCTTCGACGCTGGCGCTGTCAGTGCTGCGGCCTGGGTTCGATTCCCAGCCAGGGAGCTACCCACATACCAAAAAGCAAAAAAATAAATAAATAAATAAATAAACATGACACTCTGAAAACTGTGATACCTGCCAAGGTAATTGTATTCACCCTGTAGTATCAGCATTGGGAGGTGGGGATTGGCTCCCTAAAAGCCAATGTCAGCCTGTCACTGAAGGTGCAGGACCTGTCACTGAAGGTGCAAGACATCTTCCAGTTTCCCCTCCTGATGAGCATCCAGTGCTTCCACCCAGGTTTC
>PVJL010018546.1:0-15681 GCA_004026885.1 Lyroderma lyra | reverse complement strand
GAAATAGATAAAAGAATTATTAGATTTATATGGAACCATAAAAGACCTCGAATTGCCAAAGCAATACTACATAAAAAGAATAAGGCTGGTGGCATTACACTTCCTGACTTCTATTTATATTACAAAGCATCAATAGTCAAAACAGCTTGGTACTGGCAGAAGAACAGAAATAGAGACCAATGGAATAGAACTGAAAACCAAGAAATAAACCCACAAATTTATGGACAAATAATTTTCGATAAAGGAGCAAAAAACATACAATGGGGAAAAGACAGCCTCTTTAGTAGGTGGTGCTGGGAAAACTGGAAAAACATATGCAAAAGAATGTACCTCAGCTGTGAACTCTCTCCATATACAAAAATTAACTCAAAATGGATGAAAGACCATCATATATGACCTGCAACAATAAGCTGTATAGAAGAAGACATTGGTACTAGACTTATAGACCTAGGACTCAAGGACGACTTCATGATCCTGACCTCAAAGGCAAGGGAAGTAAAAGCAAAAATAAATGAATGGGACTATATCAAACTCAAAAGCTTCTGCACAGCAAAAGAAACCATCAACAAGGCAAAGAGGCAGCCAACTGAGTGGGAAAAAATATTTCCAAATAATGCATCAGACAAGGGTCTAGTATCTGAAATATATAAAGAACTAATGAGACTTAACAACAATAAAAACAAACAACCCAATTGAAAAGTGGGCAGAAGAACTAAACAGACACTTCTCCCATGAAGAAATACAAATGGCCAGCAGACATATGAAAAAATGCTCATCCTCATTAGCTATCAGGGAAATGCAAATCAAAACCACAATGAGATAGCTCCTCACACCTGTGAGAATGGCTGTTATCAACAAGACAAGGAATAACAAGTGCTGGAGGGGATGTGGAGAAAAAGGAACTCTGGTACTGGTGGGCGTGCAAACTGGTACAACCACTGTGGAAGGCAGTGTGGAGGTTCCTCAGATAATTGGGAATGGAGTTAACATTTGACCCAGCAATCCCCCTTCTGGGGATCTACCCAAAAGTCTTGAAAACCTTTGTCCGCAAAGACTTATGTACCCCAGTGTTCATTGCAGCGCTGTTCACAGTGGCCAAAACATGGAAACAACCAAAGTGCCCTGTGACAGACGACTGGATAAAGAAGCCATGGTACATAGACACAATGGAATAATACTCAGCTGTAAGAAAATATGAAATATTGTCATTTGCAACAAAATGGATGGAGATCATCATGCTTAGTGAAATAAGCCAGACAGAAAAAACAAAGAACTGTATGACTTCACTCATATGCGGAATATAAAACTGAAAGCAAAGAAATAAGAAATGAAGAAACAAATAACCCAAGCACACAATCAATAGTTTAATGTTTATTTGGGGACGAGTGTGTCAGGGAGGGGAGAAAGGGGAGGGAGTGGGAGAGGAGGGGGGGAAGCTAAATATAAGGTGATGGAAAGAGAAGTCACATTAGGTGGTGAAATTTTTATACATTAAGTAGGCAATGCACTGTAGAATTGTATGCCTGAAACCTATGTAGTCCTTGCTAACAGATGTCACCCCAATAAGTCTAACATCAAAAATGAATTTAAAAAAAAATAAAGAAAAATAGTTCCAAAATTGCTCTGAAGAGTGAACTAGGCACTGGCATCGGTGTAGAGCTTCCCAAATGGAGTACAAAGATGACTGTAGTGATATTCAGCAATGAGGTATGTAGCACTTTTTCTGGGATGAGTTCATGGACTTGTCAGACCTCATAAATTGGAAGATAGGGAGTCTTGCTGGAAACTCTTAGAGTTGTTCATGTGAGTTATGATAAGAGCCTTAAACCAGGATATGCATTGGGCATACAGAAGGTGGGATCGATTTGAGGGGGCATTCAGGAGTAGAATTTGATAGCACTTAGAGACCAATGGCATGGGGATTGAGGAAAAGGACTCTGGTTTGGCTCTGTGCTGATTTTGGTTTGGTTCCCTGGGAAAATGGCAGTACCTTCATAGAGGCAGGGAGCCCAGGTGGAGAAGCTAAGCTCACAACCAAAGACAGGGGTATGCAAAGCAAGTATTCCCAGGGCCATAACCTTTGACCACAGTGTTAGCAATGATGTTGTGAGGTTCATTACCCCTTAAATATTAGTTAACCCACACTTTAAATTAAAACATTTTTAGTTTAATTTTTCTGAGTAGATCCATATATACATCCTCTGCTAGGTATTACTGAGAATGACTAAGAATTATAAATGAGCTGAAAATAATCTCCTATCCATATGTGCTGGGTTTCTAAGTATTTCTTGAATTTTTAAGTCATGAAACAAAACTGTGCTCTTTCAAAATATTAATTTTGAAGGCTGCTGCTGGTAACCATCTATTACATGACTAGCATTTTACAATATTTGATTAGCACTTTATATAGTTTGGGGAAGCCTGTCAGGCTTTATATAGTTTGGGAGTCTGCCCATCAGGTTGGGGGCTTTGGTAGTATGTCATCTTTGGTGGCCCTTGAAGGGCTTTGCTCCCATTCCATAGGGTTCTCCTCAGTTTGTTGGACTGAAGCATGGCTAGTCAGCCTGGCAGGTTGATATTCATGGCAGGAGGATTTGGGGGACCTTGCATGGTTTGCACCATTCCTTAGAGCTGGAACCATCAGAACTCATCATGTAAGCAGAATTTGGCAGATTAATATTTTTTTATCAGTTAAGGACTCTTGGTTGCATGTGACAAAACAACAAACCTAAGCTACTTCTGTAAAACAGACTGAAAAATCTAGGAATAAGCATGCCTTCAGATGGATAAATTTAGGGTTCAAATGAATTCTTCAGACTTGGTTTTGCTAAGGTTCTTAACTTTGCTATCTACTGTGTGGCTTCGGTCTCAGGCTTTAAGAAGAGGCAAGGTGGCTTTACTGAGAAAGAATCAAGTCCCCTCAGCATCAGGTCTAGAGAGAAGAAGCTGAGTCCTTTCCAATCACTCCTGCAGAGGTATTAAAATTCTCTCAGCTTCCATTATGTGCCCATCTGAACCAATCCCTGTGAACACATGTATGCAGGTCTATGATCTGTCAAGCCCATAGTGAAGCCTCACCCAAACCTTGAAGGCTGAGACCTAGAGAGGAGTGGATCACCAGTCTCACATCTAAGGCTATTACCTGAAGGGAGGATGGATTGGGGCAGACAACCACTTGTTCACACCAGTGTCAGAGCTACAGCCCAGAGTACCATGGGCTTTTGACAAACTTAGCTGTGGAGACAGACATTTATTGTTACCAGGAAGATAGTATGCTGAAAATGAAATGAAGGAGCCTCTGAAACCAGCTACTTAATGAGTTTTTTTCTTAGTTTAAGGGCCTCTGATAGTTTTAGAATTCTGGTTCTCTTTTTGCTGAAGAAGGAGTTCTCTCTCTCTCTCTCTCTCTCTCTCTCTCTCTCTCTCTCTCCCCCCCACCATCCCTCTCCCTCCCCCTCCCCCTCTCCCTATGTTACTTTAAAACTAAGGCCAGTCACTACTTAATCTTGGTCTTTTAGCTCCTTCAGTTAGAGAATAATGAGCTTCTCTGTTATAGAGGGGAAATCTGCACAGAAGAGATAACAGATGCCATTCATTCCACTTCAACAAACAGGGCACAAAGCGCTGGGGCCTGGGCCCAGCTCCACAAGCCTGGCAGCAGATGAATCCCTGGCAGTGTGGGAAGCACGTAGCAGTTCTATGAACAGGGTCCTTCAGTCCCCTCCCCCACTACCAAGGAAGGACAGTAAGAAAAGGTTTCCCAGAGGAAGTGACATTGAGCTCAACTTGGTAGAATGAATGTGAGTTCCTCACGTGGCAAGAAGAGGGGAGCTCCATGCTCAGGGGGCTGCATGTGCAAAGACATGGAGATGTGACATACTTGTGGGTTTGGGGAATCTAGGAGAAATTCCATGTAGTTGACTGTCAGATGAGTCCAGGACAAGGAGTCAGGAAAGTGACCAGCTGGAGGCAGGGATACCAGGTAAGATGCTATGGCAGAGGTCCAGGCAGGCATCTACAGGGCAATGAGCATAAAGAAGGGGATGGTTATGGGGTGGAAGTTACTTAACAGAAGCTTAGTTAGTCCTTATGTACTAGAATCTACTGCTCAAGGTAAAAAAAAAATCTATGCTCTTAATTAGCATGTCCTGCTTTAAAAAATAAGAGACCAGATTAAAGTGGTGGGTTCTTTGGAGACAGCCATTATAATAAAGAGTTTTTAGAAATGAGTTCTGTGGGAATGGAGTTACTATATGACCCAGCAATCCCTCTTCTGTGTTATCTACCAAAAAAATCTTAAAAACCTTAGTCCGCAAAGACTATGTACACTAATGTGCATTGCAGCACTGTTTACAGCAGCCAAGACATGGAAGCAACCAGAGTGCCCTTCAGTAGATGACTGGATAAAGAAGCTGTGGTACATATACACAATGGAATATTACTCAGCTGTAAGAAAAGATGAAATACTGCCATTTACAACAAAATGGATGGACCTCACAAACATCATGCTAAGTGAAATAAGCCAGACAGAAAAAAACCAAGAACCATTGACTTCACTAATATGTGAGATACAAAACTGAAAGCAACAAAGAAAAAAACAAAACAAAAAACTCATGGACACAGTTAATAGTTTAGTGGTTACCTGGGGGCAAGTGGGGAGGAGAAGAGAGGGGAGGGATGGGGAAGGAGAAAAGAGAAAGGGGGCTAAATATATGGTGATGAAAAGAGAACTGACACTGGATGGTAAACATATAATGCAACACATAGACAATGCACTGTAGAATTGTACACCTGGAACTTTATGTAATTCTTCTTAACCAATGTCACCCCAGTAAGTCTAAAAAATATTTTTTTAAATATGGGTTCTGCAGACATAAGAGTACATGCTGTATGATTCATTTTGTGTAAAAATCAAGAAAATGGAAACTAATCTGTAGTGACAAAGCAGTGGTTGCTTTGTGAATGGGGAATGGCAAGGGCAGGAGGGAGGAATTCAAAGAGGCACGATGAAACTTATGGGGGCATAGAGATATTTACTCTCTTGATTTTGATGATGGTTTCTTAGGTATATACATATGTCAAAACTTATCAAATTGTACACATTTAATATGTGCACTTGATTATATATTAACTACATCTCAATAAAGTTTTGTTTTTTGGATTTTTGGTTATTTGTTTTGTTTTGTTTTGTTTTGTTTTGTTTTGTTTTGTTTTTGATGCAAGGTGGGCTCTGAAGTCTGTCTGGGTTCAAATCCCAGCTCTATCTTTACCAACTGTGACCTTGGGCAAATTGTCAGACCTCTCTGTGCTGATTTTTTTATGTGTGCATTAATCACAAATAAATCAAACAGAACAGAACAAGCACTCATTATTATTCATACTTGTAGCACACAGTAAAATGAAATCATGTGCACAGGCCCTGGTGCACCACAACTCTGTAAGCAGCTGCTTCTTCATGCAGAACCCTCTAGAACAGCGGTTCTCAACCTGTGGGTCACAACCCCTTTGGGGGTCGAATGACCCCTTCACAGGGGTTGCCTAAGACCATCGGAAAATACATATCAGATATTTACATTATGATTCATAACAGTAGCAAAATTACAGTTATGAAGTAGCAATGAAAATAATTTTATGGGGGTCACCACAACATGAGGAACTATATTAAAGGGTTGCGGCATTAGGAAGTTGAGAACCACTGCTCTAGAACTTATTTTCTCAAACTTTAATGTTCATTTGAATTGCCTGGACATCTTGATTAACATGCAGATTCTATCTAGTGGGTGTGGGGTGGGACCTGAGACTCTGCATTTCCAACAAGCTCTCAGGTGATATGGATGATGTTGGTCCAAAGCCATACTTGGAGTAGCAAGACTCAAAACTCTGAGCATCCTGCCTTCTGTTGCTTGAGGTCAGCTGGTTTCTCAGCAATTGTAATGTGGGATTTTTCTGCTGATATCTCCTACTTTGCCTGTTAGTAACACCTCTTACCCATCCTGAAGTTGATGTCCAGAAAGAAGATGCCAGGGTTAGGCTGGCATCCTTGAAGGGCTGCTCTGGGCTGAGACTTCTGCAGGACTAAATGCCTAGCCTGAGCTCAGGATCTGGGTTCTATAGGGTGTGGCATGGGTGGGTCCTGGCCTCTGTGCTGTCATCAAGCCTGATTCACAGAGCACTGAAACCTGGTGGTCAGGATTGATTATTGGCTTGATGCCTTAAAAATGATGCTTGGTCCATTTGCAACAAAATGGATGGACCTGGAGATCATCATGCTAAGTGAAATAAGCCAGACAGAAAAAACAAAGAACTGCATGATTTCACTCATATGCGGAATATAAAACTGAAAGCAACAAAGAAAAAAAGAACAAACAAATAACCCATGGACACAATCAATAGTTTAATGTTTATTTGGGGACGAGTGGGTTAGGGAGGGGAGAAAGGGGAGGGGGTGGGAGAGGAGGGGGGAAGCTAAATATAAGGTGATGGAAAGAGAAGTCACATTAGGTGGTGAACTTATTATACATCAAGTTGACAATGCACTGTAGAACTGTATGCCTGAAACCTATGTAATCCTTGCTAACAGATGTGACCCCAATAAGTCTAACAGTAAAAATGAATTTAAAAAAATCATTTTGTCACAATGTAATTCTAAAGGAATTGACTAATAAAAGGAAAAGAAGCAAAAAAAAATGATGCTTGGTGAAAATATTGGGTAAACCCAAACTGAGGAACAGACAGTCTTGTGGATGGCCCCACTACTGGGGGCAGAACTGATCCAGAGGCCACTGCAGCTCTATTGATACCTGCTGTGCTCTTGCCAGCAGCTTCCCAACAAGAGCATCCAGGAGCCTTACAAACATGTGTCAGGCAGGTGGGAGCTGCTATGCTGGGTCTGGGACAGTGGGAGGTTGAGTGGGTGGTGGTTTGCTTCCTCTAATCAGAGGCCTATCATGGTGTTGGGAGCCAGGGGCAGAGAGCAGGGATGGTCTTTCAGGTGGTAGTGGTGAGGCAGCAGGTTGGTAAGAGCCACCACAAGCCACTGCTGGGCAGCCCAGCTTCTCTGTTATTTTCTGTTCAGGAAATAAAGGATGTATTATCCAGGACACCAGGCAGCTAAATGGATAATTAAACTCGTATGGGTTACAACATCATTTTGACAGGCATTTCTGCCTGTCAATGCAGACCTGAATTTCATTATGAGAAAATATCAGGTAAACCCAAATTGAGGGACCATTTACAACATAATTGGCCTATACTTGTAAAACATGTCAATGTCATGAAATAAAAAGGCAGAAGAACTGGTCTGGTTTAATGGAAAATAAAAAGATGTGACTACTAAATGTAATGTGTGACCTCAGATTGGATCCTAAACCAGAGAAAAGAAACAATTATAAAGGACCTCACTGGGAAAATTCATGAAATTGGAATATGAACTATAGATTAGATAATATTACAGTATTGAATCAATGTTAAATTGTTTGAATTTGATTACTGTGGTTATTAAGAGAATGCTCTTGTTGTTAGGACATTCACACTGAAGTGTTTAGAAGTTAAGGGCAAGATGTCTGGGGTTAAAGGTATGATGTCCTCCACTTTTAAATGCTTCCAAAAATTTTATACAAACACATATAAAAAATGATAAAGCAATGTTTCAAATGTTAACAATTGGTGATTGTGAAGGGAATTTTTGGTATTGTTATTGAAATTATTTTCAAATAAGAAATTAAAAACTCAAATTAATGCAAATATAACATGGAAAGTTAAAAGAAATAGAGGTAGCAACAGAGGGCTGTGGAAATACAGAGAAGGGAGCAGTTAGTTGTCTGTGGGAGTCAGAGAGGACTTCCCAGAGGTCAGTATTTGAGGTTCTCCTAAAGACAAGTAGCAGGATGTGTAGGCTTGAGAGTAATGGGGTAGAGGAGGTACCAGTGTTTTGAAAGGCCCTAAGTGCCACACCAATGAACCTGAATCACATGTTGTGATCTTCTAAAGGGTGACCATCTGGACAAAAGCAAATAGCAGACTGGGCTCAACACCGGGCAGGTTGGATTTCCCAAAGCCACCCCTGCCTCTCTCCTTTCTTCTTGGCTTTCTTGCATGGGCCAGGAGAAGGCCTCTTCTTCCCCATTATGAGGCCATGCAAAGGTCTTACCCTAGTGAAAACAGAGATAAAAATTTTTCTTAGGCTCCTACTGCCTTTTTACCTTTGGGCCCAGCTTGATTTGGGAGTAATTTGGGGAGCAACCTTTCTTTTCACAATTGTCCTGGCAGCAATATGGGCTGTGCAGTTGAATAGACCAGGATTCAAATGCTGGTACCATTGCTTAGTGGCAAGTTAGGGTTTCTGAGCCTGTTTCCTGATCTCTACACAGGATTGTAACTACCAAGGATAAGAGAGATATATAGTAGAAAGTGCCTGCTGTGTGTCTGCTGCTCTGAGGCTGCCAGTCAAATTTTGTCATCCCCTTTTTTATGCTTAAACTTTCAGAGTTTCCAGATTTATTTGGATGAAGACAATCCTGAGAGAATCCAGCAGATTATTAAACGAGCCATCAAAGATGCTGACTGTATCATGAACGAAGTGCTTAGCTCCCACCTCCACCTGTGAGCTGTAATCTCCATGAACACCAGGGGTCGCCTCTGCCCCACAGTTGAGAACAAGCCAGCCACTCCCCTCTTCAATAAGCTGAAAGGTGATGGCAGATAGCCTTCTGATTGCATTTGCTTTCTCTAAGGAGTAGTGATGGCAGGGGTTGTGTGTGTGTGTGTGTGGGGGGGGGGGGGGGGAGTTCAATCCCTAAAGGAAAATTTTTGCTTAACAATGCTGCATAAACTGAGATGGGCAGCAGGAAGAAAAGAGACTGGTCTTCCCAGAAGCTAGGAATAAAGACTGGCTTGCTGGGCCATTAGAATAAACCCTACCTCCTCGTCCTTCTATATATGAATCTCCAGATATGGGGTTCAGGATTATTTTTTTTTAATTCAGTGATTGGATTAGATGGCTTCAAGGGTCCTCCTTTACTTGAGATTTTCTTTTTCTCTGAAAAGACTCATCTTAAAGAGAATCATGGGCATGTCACTAGGTTCAATTCTAATTCTCCAGTGTCTTTTAACTATTTGTGAAATGTGCACCACAATAAGTCTAATTAACATCTATCACCACACATAGTTACAATGTTTTTGGATAACTTTTAAGATCTACTCTCTTAGCTATTTTCAAGTATACAAGACTAGTCACCATGCTGTGGTATTATTAGTCATCATTACATCCTCATAACCTATTTATTTTATAATTGGAAACTTGTACCTTTTGACACCCTTCATCCATTTCACCAACTCCCTACTCCTGGCTTCTGGCAACCAGCAATCTGTTCTCTCTATCTATAAACTTGGCTCTGTTTATTTTTAGATTCCACATGTAAGTGAGATGATACAGTAGGTCATCCTTTCCATTGGCATCAATGCTATAATCATTTTCTAAGGCATTTTGATTCAGTTCAATGCAATTCAGTATGTCTTTGAGCTCCTACTTATTCCAAACATCATGTTAAGCATTAAGGATATAATGATCCATCATTAAATATGTCTTGTGTTCTCATGAGGTTTAGCATCTAGTGGGAAGACAGACATTAAAGAAGTAATTATGTGCCTATTTAGAATAATTACCAAAGGATATTATAGGAAAGTGTAGCAGGAAGACTAACCTGATCTTCAAGGTTGGATGGGGAATGGACACAGGGAAGGCCGCCACCCAGGGGAAGTAAGATTCCAGCTGAGAATTGAAGAATGAGATTTTGTTTTATTTTTGTTTGTTTTTGTTTTTAGTGGAAGATGATGGGGACAGGAAACAAAGATCATTTCAATGGAAAATACAGCAGGGCAAAGGTCTAGAAAGCTTGACATGTTCATAGGCTTAAAGGAAGCCCAGAGTCATAGGAGATGACCTAGGAGAGCCCAGCCGGAGCTATGCTATGGGTTTGGGACTTTACACCAACAGATTGAGAAGCCTGGATTAAGTGTTTGGGGTGTGTTATACTAGGCAAGTAGTAAAGGTTGATGATGATGGGGACAATGATAACAATAATAGCACACACTTAACAGTGTGCTTACTATGTGCTAAATATTGTTTTAAACACCTTGCAAACATTATTTAACTTATGTAAAACCCATTATAATCCACCTCTGTTTTCTAGTACAAGGAGGCAAGACCAAGCCAAAACCTCTGAGGGAAAGCCAAGAGTCAGCTGCTGAGGAGACCATAGAACAGAGGCAAACCTTGCAGAGTCATCTGGAGCCAAGTTCTCAGGGTCTGGCAGAGATGAGTATAAGGAGAGCAGGTTGGGAATCATCCAAAATAAGGTGACTGGCATAGACAGCTTTGAGGTTTCTCAGTTCAGCTTAAATGACAGAAGGTACATCATGTCCAGAGCCTGGTATGCCAGGCTAGTCTGTCTCCTGCCTTTGATGTGAGCTGCAAGAAATAATGGGGGTTACCCAGATGCTCCTATATTGTATAGGTGGACAATAGAAGGCAAACACTAAGCCAAGATGTGAATAAGTAAGAGTATTTCTGTTATGATCAAAATCTGACTTTTAACTAGTACTAACATTGCATAATGGCTTGTCATCTGCCAAATAACAATATGGGTAATGTCCACTATGTGTACATCTCAGTAGTTTGGGGAGGGGTTGGGTTTAAGAATAGGCATTTTTCATGCCATGGATGGTATAAGGAAAAGTACCCTGGCCCATACTCTAAAGAAGTTGTCCTCTTATGCTGGTTTCGCTGTCTTCTAGCAATGTGAGCTGGTGCAAACCAGTTGCTCTTTCTCAGTCTCATCATTAGTTTTCTCATCTAATGGGCTTTGTTGAATTTGTTATGAGGATAAAATGAAATCTTATGTGAGAGCTTTCAAATGGTAACATATCACTGCATCAAGAGTGATTGGATGCTGAGGAAAATGCCAACTTCATAATTTGGTATAATTTTGGAAATGTGGTATGCTTTCAATGCATTCTCTTCCCAGAAGAGGGCCCATAGAATGCAAATGAGTGTCAAATGGTTGCATGTTGCAGACCTTCAGTAGAGTGGACAGTTATCATATGGTTGGTATGGCAAGTTCACAGCACAGTGGACAACTATGACAGTTCCTGCTTCTGCTTTCCAGTGTCCTTTTCCTTTCTCTCTGATAATAACACTTGGCTCTATAAGAACCAGCTATCCTCTACCCACATGATCATGACTAAGTCCCAGACTATAGAGAATTCCCACAGGGGTAGATTCACATAGGCTGGAGTGGTCAGAGAAAGCTTTAAGCAGACCCAGGAACTTGAACTAGATCTTGAAGGGAAGATAGAATTGGCACAGTAAGGGAAAGGAAAGGCATTTCAGATGGACGGATCAGCAAGAGCAAAGGCTCACATAAATAAATGTGGTAATGTGATGAGAATCAGACTAGATGGCAGGGTGTTTGCAGGAGATGGTGAAAGATGATCAACAAATCAAATCAACCACAATCCAGAGTCTGGATTATATGCATGTCACCAACCAATTTATTGCAAGCCTTTAATTTCTTGGTTACTCATTTTATGATTCACCATCCATTACTCATTGTCAGAAAGTTCTTTCTTATGTCTAACCCAAGTCCACACTGCTAATATAATGGTTTAGTCTTCAGAAGAGGCAAAAGACAGTCTATGGAAAGTCACAGCATGAAAAATATACTGTTTTTGTTTTGTTTTGGTTTGGTTTGGTTTGGTTTGGTTTTTGTTTTTTTGTTTGTTTGTTTGTTTGTTTTTTGTCCTCATGGAAAGCTTTTAGCATCTAGAATATTCAAGTAACTGGAGCAGTTGAATCTTCCCTTCAGGAAGGAGCTCTGGCAGCTCTGGGGCTCCTGGATATTTCTTATTTGTCTTCTTTACTGGTAAAAGGACTTGAGATTCCCCCATTCAGCTCATATGAATGAACCCACAGTGAGAAGGAAAGAAAAAGGAATAATTCATCTTCTTTGTCTTTAGAATAAAAATATTTTATAGATTCCAAATACCATATTGAGGTACAATATTAAAAAGAATAGCACAGGTTTTTAAGAAGCTAAATGTTTATTTCTGACTTAAAAAGTGAATGAGCTCTAACATCAGAGAGACCTGGGTTTATATCCTGACCTGGGCATTTGCTAGTTGTAAGAATTTAGCCAAGTTACTGTACTTCCTGAGCTTACTTTCTCTGGGGTAAAGGTGGGGGATGGAGGGAGGTGACAGGTAGTAATCCTTTCTCCATAGGCTTGTTTCTAAATGGTCACATTATAGCACAAACAGAGACAGAAAGTTAAAGATTGTACAGCTCACTTGTTCTCATTCTTTTCTGTTGCTCCTTTCATTTATTTGAATCCTTCCAGACTTGCTTGCCTGGTCTAAGACTTATGCCTGGGAGAGGAGACTCCAGGACAGAGCTCACAGCTGCTTTCCTTCCTTAGCACCTGGAGTCTACCCACCTCCCCTTCCCAGAGAAACAGGGAACTCCTTCTGGAGGTGAGCCCATTGGTCTCCCATTCATCCTCCTTATCAAGCCAAGGTGAAGACATCAGGTGGCTTGAGACACATACCTATAATATCAACCACGCTTTCTACTGGAATTTAATCAGAACTCACAAAATCTTTGGGTTGTTGCGTTTAGGGAGCTCAAGACGTTCTGGCCTTACCCACTTGGTGCTGTTCTTCCTGATGTTGCAAGTACTTTTGGATGCTCATTTTTATGCAAGAAAGCCCTGAATATCAGAGTTTTTAATAATACTTTCTTGTGGAGAAGTGATTGCATCTTAGGGGCCAGTTGCCAATTCAGAAACCAATGATGCAGCTTTTTGACAAGGAGCCTAATTTTAAAAGCTTAAGAAAGTTCCCAAACTGATGTATCTCTGTGGGGCCATGAGACAAGCCTAGTTTGAAATTAAAAGAGGGACACCCTTTCCTGGAAATGATGCCAAATGAACAGAATAAATATTTTTGTCCCCCCAACCTTTCCAAAGGCTCTAAATGTTCCACTGTTGGTGGATCCCCTTGGAGACTGTGACAGGAATTAGGAAGTTGAGCAGGGGCCAGGGCTCCCTAAAACCCTTTCCTCTAAATAACAGAAGGAAGTCGTGGCTGAAGCCATTTGTTTAATAAATTAATTTTCTAATTCATTCATTCATTTAAACAATAAATACTTGCTATATAAATTTATTTAGTTATAGAACAGGTAAAATAGTCGCATGGTTCAAAATTCAGAAGGTACCTTGTGAGTATCTTCCTCCAGCCTACTCCCCAGCCACCTGATTTCCCTCTCCAGAGGTCAAGCAGCATTACAGGTTTCTTAGGTCTCCTGGAGAAATGTTTTTCACAGAAAAGCTGTACATATTTTTTTTTCCTATGCCTAGTTTGTTTGATTTTTTTAACCCTCATAAATGATAGTTCTTTATAAAGTCTACCCTGAACCTTGATTTTTTTAAACTTACTATATCTTGGAATTCTTTTTTTTAATGCATAAAGGCTTTGTTATTTTTTTTTATGATGGTTCATTTTAGTCCAGTGCATGGAAGCATCACAATTTTTGCAGTAATCTTCTGTTGAGAGACATCTGGTTTGTTTCCATTCTTTTGCTGTTACAGACAACACTGCAGTGAATAATTTGGTATAAATGTCATTTCATATATGACATGTTTATCTGTAGAATAAGTTCCTAGAAGGGAATTGCTGGATAGGAGATACAATTTATAATTTTGAATGATGTGGCAAAACTGCCCTACATAGAAGTTGGATCAATTTACATTTCTTCCAGCAACATGTAAGGGTGTTTTTAACATGCAAGCTTGTGTTATTGAGTGTTTATGATGTTCCATATACATTGAGTAGCTGAAAGGGTGAAATCAGCCTTCAATGCCTTCCCTTCACTCTTAAAGTAACAAGCAACACCCTATTTACCTTGTGTGACCCTCACAGGATCTTTGTACATGAAGTGTCAGAAACCTACAAGGCTCTTTCTCTCCTCTCTTTATGTAGTTATACACTTTAAATCCTTAATTCTCAGCTCAATCACACTCCTACTTGGAAATACTTTTTTCATCATGACTAATTCCCTTTGACTAGGTTATAAGCTCCTTGGTACCAGGCACTTCTTCAAGGCCCAGAAGCCATTAGCCATTTATTTCTGTAATTATTTAATTAATATCATTTTTTTCCTGCTGGTCTATAAGCTACATAAAGGTAAAAACCAGGTCTATTTTCCTCATCATTGTATCTTCAGAGGCTACCACTGTGCATGGTGCCTAATAGGCACTCAGTAAATATTCCTTGTTGGATTTTATTCAATAAGATCAGTGACTCTTTATTAAGTATTGACTGTGTACAAGAATTGTTCTAGGCACTAGTGATACATTAATGAATAGAAAAGAATTTCAGCTCTTATGGTGCTTAACATTCTGGGATAAGGAGTATACAATTAATGGACAAATTGGTTGGGATAAGGAGTATACAATTAATGGACAAATAAATTGCTA
This sequence comes from Lyroderma lyra, assembly GCA_004026885.1. Classification (NCBI taxonomy): domain Eukaryota; kingdom Metazoa; phylum Chordata; class Mammalia; order Chiroptera; family Megadermatidae; genus Lyroderma; species Lyroderma lyra. The sequence continues at coordinate 1,150 of PVJL010018546.1, read as the reverse complement.
AATATGTGATATGTCAGATTGTGATACATGCTGTGAAAAGAAACAAAGAAGGGTAAAGCAGTATAGCACAAAATACAGACGGGAGAGCTGTTTTAAACAGAGTCTTTAGAAAAAGTCTCTTAAATAAGGTGATATTTGAGCAATGACCTGGGTGAAATGAAGGAGTGAGCTCTGTGGATATTTGGAAGAACAGCATTACAGAGGTACTGACAAGTGCAAAGACCCTGAAGCAGGTCTGTAATAGGCATGTTAGAGGAACAGCTAGCAGGCCAGCAGTCTGGAATTAAGTAAGCAAGAGGAAGTGAATGATGACAGATGGATGAAAGAATGACCTAAGAAATTGGCATGTGGTGAAAAAAGTAAAATTTACAGGGGGGAAAAAACTATAAGGTTAAGTCAAAATTGACAAGAGTGTTAAACAAATGATCCTGGGACAAATGCATATCTACATACAAATAATTGAACTTTGATCTATTCTTCTCATCATCTGCAACTTTAAACCAAAATGGATTATAAACCAAAATGTAAAACCTAAAACTATAAAACTTATAGAGAAAAAATAAGATAACATATTTGTGATCCTGAATTATATAAAGCTTTTTTTAGATACAACTCTAAAAGTATGATTTATAAAAGAAAAATGTTGTAAGTTGGACTTCTTCAAAAGACACTGTTAAGAAAATGGAGGTAAGTCATAGACTTAGAAAAAATAATTGCAAATTATATAACTGATGAATAACTTGTACATAGAGAACTCTCAAAATTCAAAAATAAGAATACAAGCAACTCAATTTAAAAAGGGCAAAAGACTTGAACAGGTACTCCACAAAGAAAATATGTGGACAGCAAAAAATATGAATGGCAATATACATAGACAAGCATATAAAAAGATGTTCATAGAGGTCAGGCAATAATACTGATTTTTAATAAAGTTCTGAATTTACTTAAAAAAAAATACTGTCAAAAGTCCTCAGTGGCTTGCTTTTTTATTTCATTATATATTATGCTACAAAAATTTATACATGTTTATGTGTTGGGATCATTTATTTTCTTGACTGTATACAAATTCACTGTGTACATGGATTATCCAAGTCTCCTTTCTGAGCACAAAAACACCTAGCCTTTTTGCTTTTACTAGCTACTCTTTTCC
>PVJL010018545.1:0-15719 GCA_004026885.1 Lyroderma lyra | reverse complement strand
TGTGTGTGTTTGTGTGTGTGTGTGTGTCTGTGTGTGTGTGTGTGTGTGTGTGTGTGTGTGTGTGTGTGTGTGTGTGTGTGTGTGTGTGTGTGTGTGTGTGTGTGTGTGTGCGGGTGTGTCTGTGTGCGTGTGTGTCTGTGTGTGTGTGTGTGTGTGTGGTGAGTTAGAGGAAACTAAAGGCATCTTCCTACAGGAGGGGTGGTTATCATCCTGCATCCCGGGTGGAGAATCTACAGGATGAAATGATGGACCAGACATTGCAAAGTCAGTGGCAGCAGGGACAGATGCAATGCCTTGACTCAGGTTGACAGTGACGGGCCACCAGCCATGTGTAATACATACTCCTGCAGAGCAGGTGACACCCTCCTGGGAAACTTTCCTAGGTGTTAATAGAAAGACCCTGAGTGACGGTGACTCCTATGTGCTGACTCTTGCCACACCACATCTGGGGTGACGTGGTCACATCCATTGGACACACAGATAGCGGGCCACTCGGGACACACCCCTGCAGTCATCTCCATCCCGCCCCTGCATAGTCCTGTCACTGCCCTTGTCACATGCGGTCCTGGCTATTCTGTTCGATGTCAACTCAGGCAGGGAGGTAGCATCAGCTACCCAGCCTGGCGCCGGGCACGCAGAGTGAGTGAGTGAGTGAGTGAGTGAGTGAATGAATGAAGGGAGAGCAGGAGGGAGGGAGGACAATTCTCTCATTCAACCGGGCGTCAACCCAGCTACTCCCCAAAGGTAGATGGTAGTGAGAGATGGAAGCGAAGGTTTAGGAAATGTGGGGTACTGGGCCCCACCCTCAATTTTCTGACTCACAGGGGCCAGGTGAGGGGTGTGAAGCCGCTGCTGTGAGGGGCGGGGTGGAGGGCAGACACCCTGGAGAAAGGGGAGAGGGCAGGGCGTGCCAGAGGAGGGAGAGGCTCTGAGACGCGGGGGCTCTGCCCGAGGAGGAAGTCTCCGATGCAGAGGACCTGAACAAGGTCACGGGGGGCCCCTCGCCGACGCTCGGCCTCAGAGAAGCAGACAGGAGCCTCGATCCACCGGCAGGCGTTCGTGGGCCTGGGGCCCAGAGACTGCTGGCGTGGTACAGCCACGAGCACGCAGACGGGATCCTCCGCGAGCTTGGATGCAGCCGGGCTGCCGTTCGGGTCCAGTAAAACCGTTGACTGACCACGGCCGTGGGCCACGCCCCGTACACGCACGGCACACGCAGACCCCCACTCGATCCTCACAGCCACTCGCAGCGTGGGCACCCTATCGCACAGTTTTCCTAAGGGGAAACTGAGGCAGGTGCTCGCGCTGCCTGGAAGGTGCTCGTGTTTTCCCTGCGCTTAGGAGGTCGGCGGGTATATCTGTTGGGAGAAAAGGCCTTTCTGGGGGTCTGGGGCGAGGCCACGGCCGGGACCTCGGGGACAGGCCAGGGAAGTCTACAGGCGTCATCGGGCCAGCACCGCTTGTGGGTGAGGTTCTGCTGGCATACACGCAGGCCCGTGCCCTGCCCCCTTAGGCATTATCCTGCTGCCCTCACACTGCGAGGCAGGTGGACCCTGGGCCCGCCGAGCCTGGAGTGCCCACCGCCTGACCCTTCTGGGAAGTCAGTGGCCCCTGGATTGGGTCCTCTCGATTCCTGCTGTTGGGTTGGTGGGCTTGTCCCTGAGCCTGCAAGGTCTGTCGCTGCTGTGGCGCCAGCAAGGGTCTTTTGTCAGGTCCCGTTTGGACGTGCTCTCTGACCCTCAGCCTGCTTAGTAGTTCACGGCGTTTCCCCGTTCACAGAGCCTTGAAACCGGTTGCTTTTGGCGCTGCCTCTGAGAGGATTCTTTTCTGTCCAAGGACGCACATGGGCCCCCGCCCCGGGCTGCCCCCCAGCCCCCCATAAGTCCCGTGAGGTTCCGTCGCCCTAACCCAGAACTGCTGTGTCTGCCTCCTCCTTTCAGTGCCTGGGTGATTTCCCAGATGGAAGAGGTGACGTTCACCTATTCGAAGGGGAAAACCTGGTATGAGAACCCCAAAGGCGGGGAAGGTGGGCGATGGGCTCGCCCGCACCCTCTCGAGGTGGCTCGGTCACCGCCACGGTCAGAGGCGGACGTGGGTCCTGCTGTCTCGCTGTCCCCTGACCCATCACCACTGCAGCGCAGCCCTCATCTCGGGGCCTGCAACGAAATTCAGTTTTTTCTGGTTTGCGTGTCCTAAATGACAGGGGCTTCATCGAAAGAGTATTTCTGCAGACTCATAGGCCAAGGTCAGTTGCTTTGTGACACCGCGTCCTCCCGACCTTGGGGACAGCGGGGTTTGCAGCTCCGTCGGGATGACAGGGTTTTCGTTGCCTCCAGAGGTCACGTCTCCTGGTCCGGTGTGGAGGGTGACTCGTCCTCGGAAGTCTTCCTCATCCCAAGTCAGAAGCAAAGCAGGGTTGTTTCTCGTAGGGACACAAACGAGAGACAAGCTGCCCCCAGCACGAGCGGGGTGACCGCGCACCCTCAGCCCTGCCTTGGCGGGGGTCTTCCGTGAACACAGCGCGACCTGCGTCCCGCTGCTCATGCCACCGTAACCGTCGTTTCTAAGGAAGGCTGCGTTGTGTGCCGAGCGTGCGCACCTGCAGTTTCTCATCCAACAGCTCTGTAAATTCGCTGCGATGGAATTTTCTAGATGAATGGGGGTGGGGCCCCATGCTCAGGCCTGTTCACGACACTGTGCTCAAACCGGTGGTCCCGGCGGGGACTGTACTGACTTGTCCCACAGAGGGCAGGACTTGGGGGGTCTGGAGGACGATTTCCAACCCGAGCTGACCCCTGTGCTTTCATTCTTTCCCGACAGTGGACAACAAGGACCAACTGGAGAGGTCGTCGGGCCTGCGAGTCCTTCACGCCGGAGTCGGGGCGGTGAGTACCGGACGGTGGCCTCCGAGCCTGGCGTCGGTCAGGTCCCCGCGTGGGGCCCTGGTGAGCGTGGCCCAGTGCGACAGCCGAGTGCGGTCTGTCCGTCCTAGCGGCGTCCGTCGTGCTGGCCTGGGGACGGCCCCCTGACGGGTGCCCCCTTAGCCCTCCCGTTGGCCGAAACACGGACCTGGCCCTGGTCATTCCACACTGTGTCCGGCCGCCTCTGGGAGCCCGGCAGTCACGGGTAAGGGTCGCACGACACCTTCAGAGAGCACCTGTCTGCTTCCGCAGTGTGTCGTGACTGTCAGCTTTGGGGACGTGAGCAAGCCGTCCCCTCGTTACTTAGACGTGGGCGGGGGCAGGCTGCGTGGGACGGTGGGCGCCGCCGAGACGCCCGCGGGAGCCCCGTCAAGCAGCGGCCGCCGTGATGGTGTCCGAGAGAGCGCTCGAGCCCCAGCCCTGTCGGCGGTTCGAGCCCAGGGCAGCTCCTGGGGCCCGGCCGAGGCCACGGGCCCAGCCTCGGGCGGATCCAAGAGGGGCACCCGGGACGAGGGCCGTGCTTCCTCTCGGGGGCGTTCGCTGCCCCTCGGGGTGTCGACGAGCACAGCGCGCGAAGGGGCAGCTTATTTCGGGGCTGTCCTTGCTCCTAGCGCAGCTGTCGCCGGCAGGGCCGCTTGAAGGGGAGCCGCTGTCTTTGGGGACATCTCCGGCTCGGCAGCCCCGAGTCCTGGCTCCGGAAACAAATCGTGTTTAATTGGTCGCTGCCCCCACTCGGAGGCTCCCGTGCTCCCCGGGGGCTCGTGTGCCTCGGGCAGCAGCTGCGACTGACAGGAACTTGTCAGCGGGTGCTTGGAGGGGCTGGGGGAGACCCCGTTGTCGGTGTTCCTGGCGGCCCGGGCTGGATGACCGAGGCGTTGGACAGTGGCACACGTCCCGGCCTCGCCGCCCCCCGCGGTGACAGGCTGTCACTGCAGCAGCCAGGGAGGGAGGGACAGTGCGGCGGGGGTCCCAAGACCGGCCGCGTACCCCCCGGCAGGCACAGGGCGCAGAGGCAGGAGGGGCCGCGGTGTCTTGGCGGCTGGAAGTCCGTGACGGAGGGGACGGAGGTGCCTGCCTCTGAGGTAGCCAGGGCACAGACCCCTGGCCTCCCGCCCTTCTCAGCGTCCTCAGGGGTTCCTGTGGGTGCTGTGGCTCCCACAGGAGGGGTGCTGGTGGCCAGCAATGGGGAGCAAGTCCAGGCGGACACGGCTGGAGCTGGTCGTGGAATGCAGCCAGGAGGCCCTGCTCCCTTACTGGGGGTGTGTGGGCCTTGTGGGGAGCTGGCAGGGGCCTCGGGCTCTGTGTTCTGTGACGGTGACACAGCCTCTCCCTGCAGGAGGCCTGGTGCTGGGCAGTGGGGAGACCCGGGCGGGTTTGGGGCACGCCCAGCACCCAGCATGGCACCTCCTGTTTTAGGAACGAGAGTGAGGACCCTGCGATGGGGGGAGCCCGCTCCCTGGCTGGCTCTGGCCAAGCGTGCTGTCACGTGTCCCCACACACACACCTGCTCCCAGAATCCCAAAGCCTGAGCCTGCGGGCGGAGCTTCTCCGTGGGCCGGGAGACCTGCACGTCCCCACCCGGGGAGGGCAGGAGGTCAGCGGCGGTGACCTGGCTCCCCGCCCCCCTCCCGCACCCCGGCCAGCCTCTGCCCTTGGTGACCGTCCTGCCCAGTGCGTGCTGCGCCCCTGCACCCTGTCTGAGCAGCCCTGTCTGCACGCAGCCTCTCAGCCTCCTGGGTCGGCGTGCCATGTGCTGAGCCAGCGGGTGTGAGGTGCCTGCTCGGGAAGCTCCGCACGTGGGGACCCCTCCGTGGTGCTCCCGTCCAGCAGGCACGGGCCTCCCCACCCACCTGTGTGTCCGAGGCCGCCCCCAGGGCCCCCTGTTGGTGCCTCTCCTCCTGTAACGCCCCGATGGCAGCCCTGTCCTGGTGTCTTCTGAACCATTTCAGACCTGCTGCCGCTGGAGTCCGGCTGCTCCCCACCGTCAGGCCGGCAGCCCCTGGCCCCTCGCGGAGGCCCGCCGTCGGGGCGGGTGGGGCCGGGCTTGGCGTGCGAGCTGGCCGGCCCTGGTCGTACTGCAGGGCGCGTCCGTCTGTCCGCAAGGGCTCCCGCGCCCCCGCCCCTTCCCCGCGAACACAGCGCAATGGACAGTGGGGAGCAGGTGCGGCCTTGGGGAGTCGAGAGGGAGAGTGTGGCACGTGGATGGGTAAGTGGCAGGCGGGAGAGCCGGAGGGGACCGTTGTGACCTGAGGCCATGGGCAGCTGGAGTCCTGACATGGTGACAGTGGAGCCCAGGATAGGGAGAAAGTGGGGGGTCCGCGACCCTGAATGGGAAGATGGCAGCATGTGGGGATGCGGACAGCGGAGCCAGGTGAGAATGCGGCGCCGTGTGCTGTCGGGGTCTCCTGCGTGGAGTCGAGTGTGAGATGGTGGCGCTGTGTTTGCAAACGCCTGGCGAGCCCTGTAGACACAGGAACTTCGGGACACCTCTGCTGGACGTGCCCGAACCCCGCACCCCACCCTTGGATCCTCTGTCGTCACAGACCCCGGGTACCCCAGGACCGTGTGGAGCCTCTCCCCAGAAGGACACGCAGTCCACACCCCAGATGGCAGAGAATTGGGGGCATCCCACCTCAAAGCCCATTTGGGGACCTCGGGGACTTTCAGAGCAATGGCCGAGTGTCACTGGGCCCCCCGGGCTGCTTGTCCTGAGCCCCTCCACACTATGGCTCCCCATCACGTCGCTTGGGGGAGGTCACCTGATTTTATTCACCTGCATTTCTTGACAGTGAAAACTGAACTTCTTTCTCAGAAATGCAAAAGGTGCACCTAGGAAAAGCCCCTTTGCTTGTCAATATTCCTAATTTGTGTTTGAGAAAGGCAATCTGCATGAAATTGCCCTAAAACATTCGGCAGCCTGTCCTACAAGGTCCCCTTGCAGCCCCCCCGGGACCCCTCCCTGCACAGCGGAGGGGGATGGGAGTCCGAGGCCCGCTGGGCTGCCCCTCAGGCTCAGCCCCTTCCCGGGGGTCCAGCCCCCCAGCTCAGCCTGGCCGCCCCGCACATGCAGCCCAGCGGCCGGTCCTCGTACTATTCGTTGTTTCTCAAAAGTGAAGAAAATGGCACAAAAATGCGTTCGATGTAATTAACTGCACTTGGCACATGGGTAACGAGGAGACATCTCCGCCCTCTGAGAGCCTGGCGTCACGTGGGCCCACCCGCGCCTGCCTCCTACTTCGCTGTGATTTGAAGGCGGGAGGGGCGCACTGTGATGTGGCAGTTGCTATAGTGACAAGTTCCATTTTTATTCAGTAGCAGGGTAGATCGTCACGGAAATGAAAGAAGGAATGTCTGCCGGTGGCCGTGCCAGCTCGCCCAGCCCGCCCCCGCCCCCTTCCCTCTTCTCACACTGTCACCAGCATTTTGTAGAAATACGTGGGATACCGGGGGGTGCAGCACCCATTGTAAGCGCTGTCATCTGTGTGTGACTTTCCGAAGTTGAATCACAGTGGCAGTGTGTAGTGTGACGTTCACTCAAAAGATGGTGTTCATCACATAAATGCTGGTGTCACCATGCGACAGGCAGGACAGCCACAGGGAATGGTGGAAGCACGGTTGTCGCTTCTACCTCTGGGGACCGTAAAGGATGTGACGTACTGTAGAAAACCGGCGACACTGGCGGGACTTCGGGAGGACATTGACACGGCATGTGCAGTGACACAAGTGGACACTGTGGTCAGCGCTGCTCGAGCAGTAGTTCGCCGTCATCAGAAGTGTCTGCACGCTGATGGTGACCACTGTGAGCACCTCTTGTCATTGCAGAAGTCACATGGGACTTGTGTTCAGCTTTTGTTATCAGTATACATTGAGTATTACAATTTTAATAGCTTTTTTCTTTCTAAAATCTGTATACATTTTTGGCACCCCTGTATGTATATGTGGCACCCTGTGTGTCCACCTTCCCCTGTACAAGGACACCACTGCCATTAGATCGCACCCACCCACAGGGCCTGCATCACCTCTACAAGGACCTTCTCTCTGAATAAGGTCACATCCAAGGCTCTGGGGGTAGGATGCCAGTGCATCTTTTGGGGGACACAGTTCAGCCCATAACCAGCTGGTGATGTCACCCCTGCCTGCTCCATCGAGAAGTGTGGTCTCGGAAACCTCCCTCACCCCTTTCCTGGTCCTAACGGAGGGGGGCGCTGTTCTGCACCTATTAGAAGCCCCTTGTCCTTGGGGCTGAGAAGGTGCAAGTCACCCCACGGTGCCACCTGCGAGGAAGGACTCGTCCCCGTCCCCCCGTCTGTCTGTCTCCTCCCTGACATTCACCAGCGTGTGTTGCAGTTGTGATCTCACATCTGCCCCCCGCCCCCATGCGCTCAGGAGTACAGTGTCGTGTGTCTCCATCGTGCTGCTGTGCCCTCCATCGGCCAGTGCCAGTGGCGGGAACTCGGTGGGCTCTCGGTGACCGAATGCATTGGGAGCCTGGACTGTGGGCCGGCGTCCCCCGGCCACTCAGCGTCTGTCCCTGCCACCGTCCTGGGTCACGCGGATGGCCTCCGCCGGGGCTGTAAAACGCCCCAGGAAAAGCACAAAATACCCTCCTCCCACCAGGTCCCACTTCCTCTGTTGTCACTGAAATAACCAAGGGCCCCTTCTGTGACGCGGGCCCCCCAGAGACAGCGGTGGCCCGTTCCTCCTTAATGCTGGGCATCCCAGGCTGCATCTTCACGACCACGGGTTTGAATCCCCACCTCCCCTCTGCTCAATCCATGAGATGTTTAAAAAGTCCTCGTTAACCCCTCTGAAACGGTCATCAGTGACACGGATGCGGTCAAGTGGCAAATTTAAAATAATCTCGTGCCACAACAGACCTGTCGTCAGTGCGGCAGTTAGCAAGTGAGCAGAGGTGGGTGTGGCCTGGACGCACGCTGTGGCCGTGGAGCCCCTGTCACGAGCACAAACCCGCCTGCGACAGGACGGGTGGCACGTGGCCGTGCGGCCCGGTGCGGGACGCCGGGCCCTGCGGGGGCTCCGTGTGCGGGGCCTCGCCCCACCCTGGACAATCAGTGCGGACGAGCCCACGCCGGGGGCCCGTCATCCAGCATCAGGACTGCACTTCCTGACGCTGCAAAACGTGCGTGAGAGTCGTATGCATCCCTTCGCCCGGGGGGACGGCCCCCAGCCACGCAGAGGGAGGGCGCTGGACAAGCACGGAACTTCACCGCTTGTGTCTGAAAGCAAGGACCTGACCAGCGAGTCGTGTCACAGCACCGTCTCCTATGAGAGCGCACGGCACAGAGAAGGTTTAAGCAGGAGCCTTCTCCCTTGGAGTCACTGCTACCCTAAAGTCACCCGGTCCTTTGCTCGTGCACCGTAGGGGCAGGGCCCTGCAGTCACAGAAGAGGGTGGACATCACGGGTCTGACCTACCCTTGGGCTTGCTCCTGTGCCGACAGCATCTGTGTGCTGGAACTGCCTCGACAAGGAGTCCTGTGCCTCGACAAGGAGCCCAGACCACGTGGCTTACGTGGTGGGCTTTTATTTATTCTCTCCCGGTCCCAGAGGCTGGGGTCTGAGACCCCAGGGCAGTGGTTCCCCCAGTCCTCTCCCCTCGGTGTGCAGACAGCCACCTCCCCCCATGTCCTCATGTGGTTGTCCCTCTGCATGTATCTGTGTCATCATCTCCTCTTCCTCTAAGGACCCCAGTCATTGGACTTAGCCCCCCACTGACCCCATTTTAACTTCATCACATCTTTAAAGGCCCCATCTCCAAAGACAGTGGCATTCTGAGGTCCTGGGGAGCAGGACACCAACATATGCATTTGTGGGGGGGACACAACTCAGCTCACAACACTGACCCACAGTCAGCTCTGTCCTGCTGTCTCATGAAACTTGGAGTTTAAAAGACAGGGTTTGGACAAGCCCGCTTCTAAGAAAACTGTATGTGCTATGCTCCTGAGCCCTGTCAAACCATAAATGGAAAAGTGAACAATTCTACCATGCCCATCAGGGAGATTGCAAATAAAAGAAGTAAGATTTAGTGTGGACTTTTAGAAGCGTAATGGGATAGTTTTGTCCCCAAAACCCATCAGCTCCATGTCTAATCTGGGACACCCAGCCATAGCAATAACGTAGAAATGACCCACAGTGCCTCGCCGCTGACCGTGCTCGGGCCTGGGCCTCCTGGGCGCAGGGAGGGGTGGGCTGTGTCCGCCGCTGGCCATGCCCCCAGGAGGCTGTACAGGGAATGTGTGTGGTCCTCGTCCCCCAGAGGGATGTGACGGCCAGGGTGTGACGCTGACACTCTCCTCTCACGTGGGGACCCCAGAGAAAAATTCATTCCCGACATTGAAGCTATAAATTGTGTTGAAATTGTATTTCTTTGGCACAGGGTTGGCAGTTTTGGGTTTGGCTGTGGGTTTTCGTTTGTTCGTTTTTTGCGGCTCGTGTACTGATGGGAGCCTTTTCATTTTGGTGTGCAGCAGGTACACTAATGAATTTCTTTCAGGAACGTCAGTGACGCCTTATGATGCTGCCTTCGGCAGAGACATCAAAGGGGGCTGGTTGTTAAACTGCTAATTTACAGATCTTCTCTAAGTGAATGCAAACAAATTCTGGTCCTCAAAGCCCTGCTAATATACAATGTTCAATTTTTAATTTTCAGTCCATCTTAGATTATGGGGATGAAAAACAATATTTAATCCCTCGTTAACACATGAATAAGTGGAAGCTGGCATTTTCAACCAGACAATAATGGGATTATCTCAAGAACTGTCAGTTTATGTGAAAACATTATGCTGCCCAAATTTTCATAAAAATTAGCAGTGGATAATATTCAAGATCACAGTGATGGAAAGAGGAACGTCTGCATATATGGTAATAAATATTCATATTTGTCTGCTCAGGAGATGAAAATCTAATCAAGGGGCTATTGATGGGCTGGCTTTTTTTTTTTTTTTTTAACCAGAACGTTTCATCTAAATTGGGTTTGATATGGAAATGAGTCTCACTGAGTCGTCCAGGCCAGGCGCGCTCGGGAACCACGGGGCGAGGTGTCCGCCATCCGGACATTGCTCTGGCATAGGCCGCTCCGACGAACACAGATGTGGGAGTTGGCGTCTTCTTGACTCAGTGTCGTACGCGCTGAGTGTTTTGGGCCCTCCTTCCCTTTTTTCAGGAAAGAAAAAACAATGTGATTTCATGCCACTTAACTCCTAGCTACTGCAGGGTTAAAGCGGTCTGTTCTTGCTTTTGTTGACAATTACCATAAATCAGAAGACACTCTGCATGAAGCTTAATGAAAAATCTGTAAATTTAAAAAGAAAAGATGGTATCGGTAGGATGTGGCTGTGTAAGTATGTGTGTGTTGTGTGTGAACACGTGTGTGCCTGTGTGTATGCTGTGTGTATGTGGTGTGTTGGTGTGCTCTGTGTGTGTGTGTGCATATGTCTGTGATGGCTGTGTGTGTGTGTGTGTGTGTGTGCGTGTGCGTGTGTGCATGTGTGTGTGGTGACTGTGTGTCTGTGTGTGTATGTATGTGTGTGCATGTGTCTGTGGTGGCTGTATGTGTGTGTGTGTGTGCATGTGTCTGTGTGTGGCGGCTGTGTGTGTGCGTGTGTGCATGTGTCTGTATGTGCATGTGCGTGTGTGATGTGTCTGTGTGTGGTGGCTGTGTGTGCATGTGCGTGTGGGCATGTGTCTGTATGTGCATGTGCGTGTGTGCATGTGTCTGTGTGTGGTGGCTGTGTGTGCTTGTGCGTGTGTGCGTGTATCTATGTGTGGTGGCTGTGTGTGCATGTGTGTGTGTGCATGTGTCTGTGTGTGCATGTGCATGTGTGCTTGTGTCTGTGTGCATGTGCTTGTGTGCTTGTGTCTGTGTGCATGTGCATGTGTGCATGTGTCTGTGTGTGATGGCTCTGTGTGTATGTGCATGTGCATGTGTGCATGTGTCTGTGTGTGCATGGCATGTGTGCATGTGTCTGTGTGTGGTGGCTATGTGTGTGTGTGTGTGTGTGTGTGTGCATGTGTCTGTGTGTGGTGGCTGCGTGTGCTTATGTGCCTGTGTCTGTGTGGTGGCTGTGTGTGTGTGCGTGTGTGTGCATGTCTGTGGTGGCTGTGTGTGCATGTGTATATGTGCGCATGGGTGTGTCCCTGCCATCTTCCTGAAGGCTGTGATTTTCCCTGCATATCAGCAGGCGTGTGAACACACGCTTGGAAGCAGCCTTTGTTGGCAAACGTGGGTGCAGGCGGATCTCACTGACGGTTCCAGCCATCGCGGATCTGTCTTTCCCATATGAGTGCTCCAGGCCGCCAAGGAGCCCCTCTGTGCTCGGGGCCTCCCTTAGGAGCGCTCTGAGTGCCTGCACACTCCTGGAGCCCAAGGGCCAGGGCGGCTCCTGCAGCCCTAGCAGGACCAGGTGTGGCCCTCCAGCTCGGACGGAGCAGTGACGTGGCCTCGTTGGCTGTCACGGGGGCCTCCTGGCTCCACAGGCGCGGTTTCCTTCAGGTCACAGTTAAGGACGCTGGAGGGCAGGACGCCTGTTTCCTAGCCTTGCCGTGTACTCACTTTCACCCCTGGCTCAGCAGAGCTCATTACGGGGGATCTGATGGTTTGATGGTTTGTGGAGAGCACGTGGGAAAGAGAGCTTCTGAAGACAGCGGGCCCCGGGCAGAACTCCCCTCCCCCAGCACCTGTGGGGATGGGTGGGGAAATGGAGGAAAAGAAAAGCGGAACAACCAGCAAGAGCGTCCTCCCGCGCCCGTGCTCCATGCTTCGTGCTCCGTGCGCGTCGCTGCAAGGCCTCTGAGAGTCACGGCCGCTCCCTCCTGCCGGCCCCCTATTTCACGGTGTGCCCAGAAACCTGCCAGTCCTCACACAGCCTGGGGTGCCGTGTGGGGGAGACAAAGGACCAGGAAACAGGTCTGCCCAGGTCCCCTGGGGTTCACGGGTGGACCGTGTTGCAGGACGCGTTGCTTCCTGCATGGACGGGTTCGTGACTCTCTCAGGAGAAAGTGTTCGTCCTGGAAGTCAGGTTGGGTGCGTGTCCCCTGGCCACTGGCCCCCTGGGGGCTCCCACGCACCCCTGCTGCGCAGACACCGCCGCTCGGGAGGCACTCGGCCCGACGGTGATCCTGACAAGGCACTCCGCCCTGGAGAGCAGAACGTGGAGCCTCCCTTCCGATGAGGCCGGGCCGCCTCTGCCCACTCCCAGCACGGCTCCGGTCTTCAGTGCACGTGGCAGGTGGAGAGCGAGCCGGCCGCTCGCCCCGGCCATCACGTGCCGTGCCAGCCATCGCAGTCCTTCCGTGTAGTCAGGGCTCCCCGCAGAAGCAGGCCGCTCGGTACAGAGACACGCTCGGAACAGATGTCATGAGGACGAGGCTCACCGACTGCGGGGGCTGAGAACTCCCACGGTCTGTCCCCCGCAAGCAGGAGGCCTGGGGAAGCCGGCGCTACACGTTCAAGTTCAAGCCCAAGGGCCTGAGGGCCAGGGGAGCCAGCGATGCACGTCCCAGCCCGAGTCCAGGGTCTCTCACAACCGACCGGACAAGGTGGATGTCCCAGGTCCTGCGGAGAGCAAGCTCGCCCTCCCCGCTTCAGTGCTGGCCAGACCCATCACCCACGGGAGGGGACACTCCGTGCTGACAACCTTGGGGGATGCCACGCAGACACCCCCAGAAGCGATGTCTCACCGGCCCTCGGGGCCTCGGTGGGCCCTGCGGCACCTCCGAAGTGGCCCTTCTTCCCACCGCCTGCCCCTGGGGACGTTGGGAGACCGGTGGCTTCCTCACGAGGGGAGAGCCGCGGAGGCCGGTATGAGGGCTCACGCTGCCCTCCGTCCCGGCCGGGGTCCGCTCACGCAGGTGCGGCTGAGCGACGGCTTCCTGCGACTTCCGGGCTGCTCCCCCGGGACGTGGAAGCCCCCTGACCCGCGGAGGCGGCTGTTCCCGCCGAGAACGTTCCGTGCGGCGCGTCCGGGGGAGGGGACCCCCACGGCCTGCTCAGGAGGGGCAGAGGGTGAGGGGGGCAGGACAAGGGACCACCAACGGGGACATGGTGCGGCCGGACGATTGGCTTGTTGGTATCAATTCTGTGTCGCAAGGGGAAGGGTCACCTGCCACAGCAGCAAGTGGCACCAGGTCTTCTGCACACGGTCTGTCCTGGGGCCACGACGCGTGGGCTGGGTCCCCGGGTGCTGACACAGCTGAGGGGACACTGGTGCTTTCTCGCAGACCACGCAGAGGGTCAGCCAGACGGCCAGAGGGGCCGCTTCTGCGGGGAGGGAGCCCGCCGGACCCCTCAGCACGCCCCCTACCTCCAGGAGCCCGCGGCCCGGGTGCTGCTGCCCGCCAGCGCCACTAGGGGTCACACTTGCCTTCTCTTATCCAGGCCAGTGGGATCCTAAAATTGGGGTGTCTCCTTCCAGGACGGGTTGGCAGGGGCTCAGGAGGACTAAAAGGCAGGGTGGGGAAGGACAGGAAGAAGGCGAGGTGGGGGGATGCACACGCTGCAGCCCCAGAGACCCACCTTGGGGGTAACCGCGCTCCCCAACACTGGCTCCTGACCCGGAGTCCGAGGAGGCAGCTCTCGTTAATCCCCGGACATTGTGTCTGAATTGAAGTCCTCTAGTCCCCACATCAGGTACGACCTTGATCAAGGTTACCTAAAATTGCTGACACGTGTTTTCCCATCTTCTGCTGGGAATGCCTGAAGCTAGTAGGGAGAAGGCTGTCACCAGGTCTCTCACTGCCCAAGGAGGTCCTGTAAACCCTCCGCGTCCTCCTGTTTGAGGGACAAGGGGCTCCCAGGATAGCAGTGTCCTCAGCCATCCATAGCCCTTTAGGACACCTGGCACTGCCTCCCAGCAGGTCCATCAGGTGACAGTTCCTGATACACGGACCCTCTTCCTTCGTAGGAGGATTCCCTGCAGCTCTCCCGGGGTGTTCTTCCATTGGCAAGTGTGTGCGCCTATAAGTGCGTGAGCTTGCGTACCCATGTGTGCACGAGCCTGTGTGCGTGAGTGTGGCTGTGTGTACACTAACCTCTGTGTGTGAGTGTGCACGAGCCTGTGTGCGTGAGTGTGGCTGTGTGTACACTAACCTCTGTGTGTGAGTGTGCACGAGCCTGTGGGCCATTCTAGTATCTGAGTCGCTGATTCAGGTGGGCTGAGGCGGGGCCTAAAAATGTGCTCTTCCAAAAGTCCCCATGATGCCATGGCCAGGGGCTTCACTTTGAGAACCACTGCTCTGAGCACCTGGGTCCTGCAGGTGAGAGGAGAGGGAAACTGGTGCCTAACTCAGAGCTAACTTGAAAGATCTGAGAAACCCAGCTTCCTCCTAAGAGCAGTTTGTGTCTGTGCTGTCTGTATGTAGCCAAGGGCACCACATGCCACAACAGAGAGTGGCCCAGAGCGTGCCACCACCTCCCATTTGCAGTGGGGGAGTCCCCAGCTACCTGAGCCACAGTTGGCATCTCAGAGCCCAGGTTGGCCTGTCCCCATCATGTAGCAACAGCTGTGCACCAGGCTCATCCACCTGCAGGGCCATACGGAGTCACAGAGATGGACTGCAAGGTATTCAGAGTAGAGGGCGCACATGACCCAGAGGCTCTCCCCTGGCCAGATGGCACAGCTCAGGGGACCCAGGGAGACCGAGCAGGCAGGGGAGGCCTGCTGGAGAGCACTGCTGTGTCTGTGGCCCCTGGAGCTGGAGCCTTGAGATCTTCTCCCAATTCCCTCCGTGTTCCTGGTCTAAGTTCATCCGACACTCAGAGCTGTCACCTAGGTTTATGACATACTTGTCTGCTGACTAAAGAAAAATGTGCACCTGACTTTGACACAAAGTGAGAGGCCTGAATCCATGGACCCAGGCCTTCCATCCCCGCAGAGGCTCTGAGGCCCTTTGAAGGCCTCCTAGGCGTCAAGGGGCCGTACTGGTGGCCCAGCAGGCACACTGAGTGCTCATTCGGGGCCCTGGCAAAGTAGTGGCACCAGGAAACATTTGTAGAAAAAACTTGGTATTTCAATTAAAAGTCATCTTGGCATCAAGACAGAAGTCAGTGCTTCGGCTTCCTTACACTCTGAAACCTAATCCTATCAGTTTTAATTACGTGCAATCTTGTGCCTAGTGGATGTTAGGAGGTCCATAATCTTTATTTCAAAGGCCTTTATGAATCTTAATTTGGCCCTGCATGGAGCCTTGTCTGACTGTGACAGGTTGTGGCAAAGATGGTAAATAAGTTGTTGGGGGCCCTGGCCTCACCATTAATTCTCTGGTAGCTTTGAACTAGTCATTGACTCCTGCTTGCCTCAGTTTCCTCATGTCTGAGATGAGAAAATTGGGTGGATGTTTCTTAATAATTCTTCCAGGTAGACATTTATACTCCACCAGCATAGGAACCCTGTTTGTCTGTGACATCTTGGCATCTCAAGCATCCAGCACAGTGTGTGCTCAGAATATGGACTCCACCAATCTCTGTTGGGAAGATGGGTAGGTAATGGATGATGGATGGATGGATGGATGGATGGATGATGGATGGATGGATGGATGGATGGATGGATGGATGATGGATGGATGATGGATGATGAATGGATGGATGATGGATGGATGGATGGATGATGGATGGATTGATGGATGGATTGATGGATGATGGATGGATGATGGATGAATGGATAATGGATGGATGAATGGATGATGGATAGATGATGGATGGATGGGTGGATGGATGGATGGATAATGGATGGATGGATGGATGGATGGATGATGGATGGATGGATGGATGATGGATGGATGA
>PVJL010018544.1:0-15689 GCA_004026885.1 Lyroderma lyra | reverse complement strand
TCTAAAAATAAAAATGAATTAAAAAAAAAAAAAAAAGAATAGACCACACAAAAGTAGCCTCAGCAAATTCAAGAAGATCGAAATCATACCAAATGTATTCTCAGACCACAAAGCTTTGAAATTGGAGATCAACTGTAAAAGGAAAGCAAAACAAAACAAAACAAAACAAAACACATATACATGGAGATTAAACAACATCTTATTAAACAATGACTGGATAAAAGAACAAATAAAAGACAAGATTAAAAATTAATGACAATGAAAATACAACGTATCAGAATTATTGGGACACAGCGAAAGCAGTAATAAGAGGGAAATTTATATCAGTACAGGCTTATCTTAAGAAACAAAAAACACAACTAAACACCTGAGCATTCCATGTTAAAGAACTAGAAAAAGAAGAGCAGACAAAACCCAAAGTCAGCAGAAGGAAAGAAATAATAAAAATTAAAGCAGAGCTAAACCAATTAGAGAACAGAAGGACAATAGAAAAAAATTTATATTACAAAGAGCTTGTTCGTTGAGAAAGTCAACAAAATTGACAAACCCCTGGCTAGACTAATCGAAAGATGAAAGGAAAGGACACAAATATCCAAAATTAGAAGTGAAAGGGGAGAAATTACCACTGACACCACAGAAATACAAAGGATTATAAGAAAATATTATGAAGGACTTTATGTCACGAAATTTAACAACCTAGAAGAAATGGACAAGTTTCTAGAAACTTATAGCCTACCTAGACTGAACCAAGAAGAACTGGACAATCTGAATAGACCAATCAATAGCAAAGAGATTGAAATGACTATCCATAATCTCCCTAAAGGCAAAAGCCCTGGACCAGATGGTTTCACCAACAAGTTCTACCAAGCATTCAAAGAATTAACACCTACCCTCCTCAGACTCTTCCAAAAAATTGAAGAGGAAGCAATACTTCCTAACTCATTCTATGAGGCCAACATTACCCTAATACCAAAGCCTGGCAAAGACAACACAAAAAAAGAAAACTATAGACCAATATCTCTGATGAACACAGATGCAAAAATCCTACACAAAATATTAGTAAATAGAATACAACAATGCATCAAAAAGATCATACATCCCAGGATTTATCCCGGGAGCACAAGGATGGTTCAACATACGAAAATCAATCAATGTGATACACCACATAAACAAAATCAAAGATAAAGACCACATGGTCTTATCGATTGATGCAGAAAAAGCTTTTGACAAGATACAACATCCATTTATGATCAAAACACTAAATAAAATAGGTATAGAAGGATAATATCTCAACATAATAAAGGCCATATATGACAAACCCTAGGCTAACATCATACTGAACGGGGAAAAGCTGAAGCCTATTCCCCTAAAATCGGGAACAAGACAGGGATGCCCCCTGTCACCACTGTTATTTAATATAGTATTGGAAGTTCTAGCCATAGTAATCAGGCAAGAGAAAGGAATAAAAGGTATCCAAATTGGGAAAGAAGAGGTCAAATTGTCACTATTTGCAGATGACATGATCCTTTATATAAAAAATTCCAAAGATTCCACCAGGAAACTATTAGAAACAATAAATGAATATAGTAAAGTCTCAGGATACAAAATCAATGCACAAAAATCAACGGCTTTCCTATATACAAAAAACGAATCCTCAGAAAAAGAAATAAGGGAGTCAATTCCCTTTGCTATCACAACAAAAAGAATGAAATGCCTGGAAATTAACTTAACAAAGAACATGACAGACTTATACATGAAAAACTATAAGACACTTTTGAAAGAAATTCAAACAGACATTAAGAGATGGAAACATATCCCCTGTTCATGGATAGGAAGACTTAACATTGTTAAAATGGCCGTTCTGCCCAAAGCAATCTACAGATTTAATGCAATACCCATCAAAACCCCACAATCATACTTTCATGAAATAGATAAAAGAATTATTAGATTTATATGGAACCATAAAAGACCTCGAATTGCCAAAGCAATACTACATAAAAAGAATAAGGCTGGTGGCATTACACTTCCTGACTTCTATTTATATTCAAAGCAACAATAGTCAAAACAGCTTGGTACTGGCAGAAGAACAGAAATATAGACCAATGGAATAGAACTGAAAACCCAGAAATAAACCCACAAATATATGGACAAATAATTTTTGATAAAGGAGCAAAAAACATACAATGGGGAAAAGACAGCCTCTTTAGTAGGTGGTGCTGGGAAAACTGGAAAAACATATACAAAAGAATGAACCTGAGCGTGAACTCTCTCCATATACAAAAATTAACTCAAAATGGATTAAAGACCTTCATATCAGACCTGCAACAATAAACTGTATAGAAGAAGACATCGGTACTAAACTTATAGACCTAGGACGCAAGGAAGACTTCATGAACCTGTCCTCAAAGGCAAGGGAAGTAAAAGCAAAAATAAATGAATGGGACTATATCAAACTACAAAGCTTCTGCACAACAAAAGAAACCATCAACAAGGCAAAGAGACAGCCGTCTGAATGGGAGAAAATATTTGCAAAAAACGCATCAGATAAGGGTCTATATATTATATATTTTAGATAAGGAACTAATAAGACTTATCAACAAAAAAACAAACAACCCAATTGAAAAGTGGCCAGAAGAACTAAACAGACACTTCTCCCATGAAGAAATACAAATAGCCAGCAGACATATGAACAAATGCTCATCCTCATTAGCTATCAGGGAAATGCAAATCAAAACCACAATGAGACACCACCTCACACCTGTGAGAATGGCTATTATCAACAAGACAAGGAATAACAAGTGCTGGAGAGGATGTGGAGAAGAAGAAACTCTGGTACACTGCTGGTGGGAGTGCAAACTGGTACAACCACTGTGGAAGGCAGTGTGGAGTTTCCTCAGAAAATTGGGAATGGAGCTACCATTTGACCTAGCAATCCCCCTTCTGGGGATCTACCCAAAAAACTTGAATGCCTTTGTGCACAAAGACTTATGTACCCCAATGTTCATCACAGCGCTTTTCACAGTGGCCAAAACATAGAAACAACCAAAGTTCCCTGCTACAGATGACTGGATAAAGAAACTGTGATACATATACACAATGGAATATTACTCAACTATAAGAAAAGATGAAATATTGCCATTTGCAACAAAACAGATGGACCTGGAGATCATCATGCTTAGTGAAATAAGCCAGACAGAAAAAAAAACCAAAAACTGTATGACTTCACTCATATGCGGAATACAAAACTGAAAGCCACAAAGAAAAAACAAATGAACAAACACAATAACCCATGGAGACAATCAATAGTTTAATGTTTATTTCGGGATGAGTGGGTTAGGGAGGGGAGAAAGGGGAGGGGGTGGGAGAGGAGGGAGGGGAAGCTAAATATAAGGTGATGGAAAAAGAAATCACATTAGGTGGTAAACTTATTATACAACGAGTTGACAATGCACTGTAGAATTATATGCCTGAAACCTATGTAATCCTTGCTAACAGATGTCACCCCAATAAGTCTAACAATAAAAATAAATTAAAACAATCAAACAAAGAATTATGAATAATCACATAAACATGACACCACTTAAGGAAGTTATTAAAGTCTAGTAACTGCCCTTAAAGAAATAGAAATTTATAAACTGTCTGAAAAAAATGTGGGGTAATCTTCTTAGAGAAGTTAAGAGAATTACAAGAACACAGAGACAGAGAACTCAATTAAATGAGGAAACAGTCATGAGCAAAATGAGAAGTTCAACAAAGAAAAAGAAACTATCAAAAAGACAAACAGAAATCGATAGCTGAAGAATACAATGACTGAGGTAAAGAATTTACTAGAGAGCTTCAACAGCAGACTCAATCAAACAGAAGAAAGAATTTGTGAACTAGAGATAGGTTATTCACAATTAATCGGTCAGTAGAGCAAAAAAAGAATGCAAAAGAGTGAAGAATGCCTCCAGCACATAGGAGACATCATCAAGACAGGCATGTCTGCATTATGGGACTCCTAGAAGAAAAAAAAATAGAAGGGACCGAAAATTTATTTAAAGCAATAATGATTAAAAACACTAATTTGCGGAGAGAAATGGACATACATATTCCTGAATCCCAAGACACCCAAAAGGTTGAACCTGAAAAGGGTTACACAGACACACTTTATAACTAAGGTGTCAAAAGTCAAAAGCAAAGAGCAAATTTTGAAAGCAGCAAGAAAAAAATAACGTCAAATGCAAGGAAGCTCCCTTAACACTATCAGTGGATTGCCCTACAGACACTTTGCAGGTCCAGAGAGAGTGGGATGATATAGTCTAACTATTGAAAGAAAGGAATTGTTAACCAAGATTAATACTCAGCAAAACTATCCTATACAGTTAAAGGAGAAATAGACCTTTCCAAATGAAGCTGAAGGAGTTCATCACCACTAACATTGTCTTATAAGAAGTGCTGACAGTTCTTCAAGTTTGTAAAACCATGTTTTGAACACTCAATTATACACAGTTGGGAACAGGAAGGAGGCAGAGCGAAGGCTGTGGCCTGAACCCCTGGAAAGAGACGGCTGCGTAAGTAAGTCCTTGAAGCAAAAATGAGATTCCACAACCAAAACTCAATCTTTTCTTTAGCAAAGGAAAAAATATGCTTAGGCATTTCAGCAACAACTTATGTTCATTATAGATAGTTGTTAAGTATTAACTCCAACTGAAATCTTGTAGTAATCCATGTCTTTTCTCCAGGTGCATTATTTATTATTTTGTTTATGAAACTGGTCCACTCTAAGCAGGTGTATGTTTGTGCTCTTGATAGCACAGAAGTACAACATGTACAGAGTTCTGTGTGTGTATCTCCTATCAAAGTTGTGTTGGTGATGCACTGCACATAGCACTTCTCTCTCTTGGGTGGGCAGGGGGCTCAGGGGCACTGGAAACACCAGCGTCTCCAGATGCAGGGCTGGGGCTGAGAGTGGGAAGGGCTGGTCTGCTGGGTACGAGTGAGAGTTCTGCTTCTGATCAGTAGGAGTGAGCCTCTAACCAAGTGACCTCCCGCAGACAACAGCTAGGACCTCTGTACCATAGTCAGAGACCAATACCTAAGACTTCTGGGAAGTGAACAAAGGCAGAGAAACTTTGGAGGAAAATTGAAACTCAGAAGCAGGCAGAATGAAGTTTCCTGTTATCGCCTGGCTCTGACAGCAGCCACGCGCTGCATGGGGTGGCCCAGGCTTTGATAGAATGTTCACTTTCTTCCTGGTCAGCAGAGAAGAAGAAGAAACCAGGGCCACCATGTATTCTGTAAAGCAACGGGGAAAATCTCAGAAAGAAGAAAGGCATAAAGAGGAACCCCAAACCCTGTGAATAAGTTCTCCCCAAGTCTCCTGGCCTGACTTCCGTACCAACAGGGAAAAGGTGGGGCAGGTAGGGATCAAAATACCAGCTTTCTTCCTGATAAAAGCTGGATGGGGGTGTGGCTTACCTGTGTGGCCAAAAGGAATCCCTAATCTTCACTCCAGAATGGGGCATCACCACAGGCCTCAGGCTGTTCCAGCCACCCACCCTCCCACACCCCCACACACCCACACCCATCCACCCCCTGCCAAGCCCTCGTCCCTGTGCACTTGACCCTGGTCTCTGCAGGAGGAGGAGCCAGGAGACCCACCAAGAGCAGGCTGACTTTTCACACAACTCCCAGTTCTAGAGTCTCCCCAGGAATAATGGAGGGCAGGGGGGACCAGGAGTCCTGCTGGTGGATGGGCCACCTTCTAGAAAGGGACATTGGTGAGGAGCCCGAGTATTCCCATGTAGGTCCCAGGCTCCACCTCCCTCTCCCTGTCTGCACTCACAGAGGTGCTGAGGATCTTGGTCCTCTGGCCCAGCACCCAGTGTTACTGCTGCCACTTTCTCCTGCCCTTGAATTCTCAGGGCCAGGACTCTGCTGTCTCATCTCAGGATAAACATTGTCCCCATAGGGTCTCCCAGCTCAGAGACTGAGCCCCACCCCTGAAGTCTGAATGAAGGCAGCTCCTGGTGACGCTTAGGAAGCTCATCCCCTTGGCACATCCTCTGCCCCGTGTCCCTCCTCAGTTGCTGCCTCTCCTGACTTCCCAGTTTCCAGGCCCAGTAGTTCAGGCTACTTCCCGGAGAACAGAAGTTGACCCTTGCACCCATGGAAATGCCCAAGGTGCTCTCTGATTTCCTCCAAATCAGTCTGGCAGGATCGTTAGGAGTTTGACCTGCTTCTGGAGATGGTCCTGTCTGGCTCCTACCCTTGTGGGTCTGATGTTGTTTTCTGGATCAAGGAAACTTTGCTTTCTCCTCAAAGAGCTCCTAATTCCCTGAAATGCTTCACTGGTCTCACAGAGTGTGGTGCCTGCCCAGCTCTCAGCCTCACAGGAAGTCTCCTTCCCTTCATCCAGGATGGCCCCAGTGTGGGAGTGTCCCCCCAGGGGGCCGGGACCTGTGGGTTTCCCACCCAGCAGCTGCTATCAGTCTCTAATTCAGGTGGTGATCAGTGACCCTAAGAAGAGGGGGAAAGCAGCACATTTATGCCAACGCCCAGCACAACGGTGGATTGGTCTACCTGCTGCTCAGGGACAGAGGAGAGAAGGCAGGGAACATTAGAAAAGGGTGGTATCATCTGTACTAGACCCTGTCTGGGCCCTATGTCCCTTGGAGGTCTGAGCCTAGGACAGCCCTGCCCAACAGAGGCTCATCTTTCTAGTCCTTCTACCCTGCAAGTAAGAGGAGAGAGAGAGAGATCCCCACATGTGTGGCCCCTGCTCCACACTGAGACCCTGCCCGCTGGTCAAGCGCCCTCATCGGTGTCTTGGCATCTGTTCCACCCAGAGTGATGTTTGCTCCTTCGGGGGAAAAAACGAATAGAAGTGGACAGAGAGAAGAACCTTCCGCTACAATCTTTTTTTTTTTCAAGATGATGACAAAAGTTTACTCATATGAATATATTGAGCTAACAATTATTTTTTCAGTGACAGAACTCATGCAAAAATTTAAATGGACATAGAGGTGGATTGTATTTCACCACAATCATACTATGAACATTTCTTTGATGAAGAGCAATCTTATACAGCAAATTTCAATTTTTCAACACCTTATCATAAAACTTCTCACACTGCATGACACAATTTTGTTTTATAACTAAAATAGCCTTCCTTGTCTCAATACTTAATCTAGATTTCTCCTTTGACCACATTACTGCTCATAACCAAAAATGTTCTTTCTACAGGTGCTGTACTTTACAGAAGAAAAAGAATAAACCCTACAATATTACAACAGTCTTGGATGTCTAGGCGATTCTTGCTCATTTCAGAAAAAATCTTTACCCATCTATCAGATACAGATTTTTTTTTTTATTCTATGTATCCAACTACTTCACAATGATAGATCTTATGAGGGCCCACTGATGAAATACATGAGCTTCTTTTGTTTCTCTGTGTGTGATGAGTTTCTCATTCAGGCTGTCCTGTATTTCTTTCCATTCAGGTGTCTTGAACTTCTCACTGTTTCCTATGCTGCACTTCCACTTGTTGATATATTCGAAGCTGCTTTCATAGAAATTCTCAACGACTTAAAAAAACTTAGCCTTGTTAATTTCTCCTGAATCTACTAACATTTTCAGTTAGTAGATTTTTAACATCAGTAGTTACAAACACTTCACTTTCTATGGACTCTAAATTGTTTACAAGATTTTCAATGTTTATGACTACTTGTGTAGCTGAAATATTATCATTTTCAATTAAACTAATGTAAGTTTGGAATGTAGACACTTGATCTCTTGCAGACACTTGATCAATAAAATACTTATGAAACATCACATTAGTAGTAAAAAAAAAATCTTTATGGCATACCACACTGAACACTCTAATGTAAGACTGCAAAAAAACCAAACACACACCAAAAAGAAAAAAAAGAAATGAACATCTTGACTGCTATAACAAGCTGGTATATGCCAATGTCCTGCCAGAGAGTTCTACTGTAATAAAAAATTGGCTAACAGCCTGTTGAACAGGAATATGAGTATGAAAAATCTGAATCAAATTGAATGTAGGGCTGAAAGAATCTCTAAGGGCAGAATGATGGTAGAAATAATAGTCAGACTCACAGTCACTGCATCCCACACTCCTAACCTGATGGAAGCAAACAGCCAGGTGAGCCCCTTCAGTAGTTCCTGTGCATCGAGACCTGCTGGCTCCCACACACTGATTGGGGCTTAATGACCGACTCTTGAATTCCCTACTGCTCCCCTGAATCTTAAATGAAATTGGGTGAGAATCTTATTCACAACCAGAGGAAGTCAGATTCAGGGAAACAAACGTGAAAACCCTGGCTCTAGAGCAACAATGTTCAACCTTTTGGCTTCCCTGAGTCAAGAATTTTCTTGGGCCACACATATAAAATACAGTAATACTAATGAGAGCTGATGAGCTAAATTTAAAAAAAAAAGTTCGTAGAAAAAATATCTCATACCATTTTAAGAATTTGTGTTGGGCTGCATTCAGATCCGTCCTGGGTCACAGGTTGAACATGCCTGCTCTGAAGTAAGTCTGCTTCTCCAGCCCCTTGTCAGGCATCTGAGCAAACTCTGAATTCTGCACCCTCTCAGAAGGTGAAGGAAGCTGAGGAGAGCAGGCTTCACACAGATGATTTCAGTGTCTCTGCACAAGCAAAGAAACTCCTGCTCCTCCTCTGGGGTCCTCCTCCCCCAGTGCTGAGGCTTTGGCTGTCACTCTTTGTCCTCTATTTCTGCTGCTACATCTTGTGATGTCTCAGAACCACTGAGGGGGATGGAAATAGCTGTCTGACAGCACAAGGAATGTTACTTTCACTTCTTTTTTCCCCATTTGGGTGGAGCCTTCTCTGGGTAAGTTGATCCACAGATTTCCTGTTCAGGGATCAGGCCACACTGGATCCAGGCAGGGAACAACAGACGGATCAGAGGCCTAGACTCCAGGTCCAGGAACAGGCCAGGGCTGGAAGATGGCATCTGGGGACAACGAATTCAGCACCAGGTTAGTCTATCTCCCTTCCTTTAACTTTCTCTCTGGTTATGTTGCTGCTTTAGAGTCTGTCATTAGATCCTAGATGAGAACACTCACAGCCATGTAATGAAGTACAGGAATGTGTAATGAGAAATTGGGTGTTTAAACAGCTGTTGGTGTGAGTCCAATTTTCCATACTCACGTGGCTCTTATTTCACAACTACTGCTCAGCCGGCAGACCCATCTGGAGTCCACTATCCTCTCTGAGGCAGTGATTTATAATTTTCTCATGACCTCTGAACCCTCTCATTTCTCTCAGGCCTCCTGTACCTTCACCTATACTTCAAAGAAGGTACTTCAAAAAATATAAAATTCTGGGTAAACACAAGAGTTATTTGCAAACACTGAGTGCTGTGGTCTCGTACTTGACCTGGGGATGGGTCAGCTCCTGGCCTAGTCCCATCTCTGGCTGTGGGTCTGGGTACTTCCTCTTGTGATCTTGATCAAAGAGAATAAAAGAAGGAGAAAGGATCAACGCACCAAAGACAAGTGCAGGCTGAGTATTTTCATTTTTACTTTGATTTTCTTCTTTGGGTTATACCTCTGGCAAGGAGAAGGCTGGAAGTCTTTTCACTTTAATAACATATGAATCTACCTCAGTTTTTTAACAGCCACATACTAGTCCATGGAATCCATATATGATAATTTTTAAGCCTGTTTTTATTTATTTATTTATTTTTAAAATTAGATTTATTGGGGTAACATCAGTTAATAAAATTAAATAGATGACTGGATAAAGAAACTCTGGTACATATACACAATAGAATATTACTCAGCCACAAGAAAAGATGAAATATTGCCATTTGTGACAACATGGATGGACCTTTAGATCATCATGCTAAGTAAAATAAGCCAGACAGAAAAAAACCAAAGCTTATTTGACTTCACTTCTATGCAGAATATAAAACTGAAAGCAACAAAGAAACAAAAACTCATAGACACAGTCAATAGTTTAGTAGTTATCAAAAGGAAAGCGGGGAGGGAGATGGGAAGGAAGGAGAGGACATCAAATATATGATGATGGAAGGAGAACTAACTCTGGGTGGTGATCCCACAATGCAACACATGGACAATATGTTATAGAACTGTACATATTCACATCTATTGACTGACATTTCCTTTTCAATTGTTCAATGTTACCAACAAACTGAAATAGTAATGATTATATATTTCTTTATGTTTTTGCATGTATACAAGTATTTGTCTTGTGTCAAAAACCAAAATGTCAAGTTGTTCAGGGTAATATTATTTATTTGTTTATAGATCCTGCCAAATTGCCTTCCTAGGGCTGAACCAATATATTCTCCTACCACTGGCTAATGAGATGAACCATCTCCCCACACCCAGATTTTACAAAGATGCTGGATAAAGAGGTCCATCTTGTTTCTCTATCTTATCTGATTACGTGGGAGCTTGAACAGCTCTTCTTGTTTATTGGCCATTTAAATCACCTCTTCTGGGAATTGTGATTTATGTTTGGCCAATGTTATCGGTTGAGGTGATTGTCTTTTTCTTAATGATGAGGGAGAGTTGTTACATAGTCTGAGTGTTATAAATACAGATTCCTTGTCTTTAACTTTGTTTATAGTGACTTCTATCTCATTAAAGTTTGAAATTTAGAGTATAGACTTCTTATAGTATTGATTTTATAAGATAAATGCAAACTTGTTATTACAAATAAATAAAGTGACAAAGAAACTTACTGATGAATTCTATGCATGCTTTCTTTAACCACAGTTCTTATGTTCTTTAGGGTGGCAGAATCAATTCTACCTCTATTTCAAGTATAGTTTCCTCTCCAATACCTCTGAAAACTTTTTATTTTTAAATTTTTGAGCAAAATTATTCTTTCATTGGTGCAACTTTAGCTTTCACCACTTTATCTGTCCCCTAATAGCTTTATCCTTTTAGTTTTCTATTTTCTGTTTATAATGGTGTCTCAAACTTTTCTTCTATGAAAATGATTTTAATTTTAGCATTTTTTGTTATAATTTCTAATTTTGAATTTAATTGTTTTTATATCCAAGGGGAGGGTCTCAATTTCCTCCAATAGCTCTGCAACCTCGACTTTAAACCATGTTTTATTATTATACCAACCCATCTGGGCACCACTGCTTCATTTATTTAGGTTTTACTGTAATGGTAAGTGCTTTAAGGATGTTGTCTTCATCCTCTGGATTATTCCTCCAGACTGATTCTATCTGTAGTTTGGGTTCTGTGTTGCTTACTTCCTTTGCCATGGTATTACTGCCCATTTTGCTCATGCTTGACTTGGGCAGTTCTCCGGTCACCCCCAGCTTGGAAAGTCTTCATCTAGGTGAATTATTTTTTTCACATTTCCTGTCTTACCTGAGACTGAATTGCTTCCCTTCGATCTACAGATTGAAGGATTCATCATTATTCTAATCAGTTTTTCTGAGAACACCATTGTGTTAACCATCCTTTCCCCCGATCTGCAGTGCTACCCTTTTCGTTACCCAAGGGCCCATATATGTAAGGTCTGTTTCTGTGCTCTCTCTTCTCTGCCATTGGCCTATGAGAGCCTCTCCTTGTGTCGTACCACACTGTCACAGTGACAATGGCTTTTATGAACTCTTGATATCTTCCCATTCTCTTTTCTTCTTCAGAGTGTCATAGTCTTCTGCATCTCCACATGAGATGGTGAAAACCTTGTTGGGATTTTGTTTGGGATTCACTGAATCTGTAGATATATTTAAATAAACTTGTCATCTTTATAATGTTGTGCCTTCTATCTCTTTAATATCATACATGTGTATTTTTCATCCAAAAACATTTTCTAATAAAGTTTGTATTTTTCTCCTTAAAGGTTTTATACTTTTTCTGATAGATTTCTTCATGAATACTTGATTTTTTCATGCTTTTAAATCTGCATAATTTAAAATCAGCTTTCTAGCTCTCTGTTACTGAGATTTAAAAAATGAATTAAAATTTTGCCACTGATTCTAATAACTTATGGATACATAAATATATATCTGAGTAATATACTAATATATATAATAACAGTTTTGTTTATTGAACTCTATAATAATTCTTACAGTTATCATTTCTTTTGCTTGCCTTACTATGTTGGCCAGGATTTCCAATATTATAGCGAGTACAAGTACTGATAGTAATCATCTATATCTTGAGGCCAATACCAAAAGAAAGCTTTTCTCTTTCCACAGTTATGGATGATGTTTGCTGCAGGCTTTCTGTTGTAATACTGAAACTTACACAGTTTTTAAAAGTTTTATAGTTGGCATTTGATAGTTTCAATGTACGAGGAGTTCCTGTTTTCTATTGTTTCTGCTTTTCTCATTACCAGAGTTTTTTTTTTTAAGTAAACTATTATTTTGGAAAATATTTATATTTATAGAAATGTTGCAAAGTTTGCAAGAAGTTTCTGTATTGATATACCATCATTTTCTATAATGTTATCCTCTTACACAAGTGTAGGACATTTGTCAAAATTAGAAAACCAAACTAAACCACAGGCATTTTTTATTTCACCTGTTCTTTCATTAAAGCTGGGGTGTCCAACGTTTTGGCTTCCCTGGCCACATTGGAAGAAGAAGAATTGTGTTAAATAAGAATACTAGCATAAACGGTAGCTGATGAGCTAATAGTTAATTAATTAATTACTTGCCCAAAAATCTCATATTGTTTTAAGAAAGTTTATGAATTTGTGTTGGACTGCATTCAAAGCCGTCCTGGGTCGCATGGGGTCCGTGGGCCATGGGTTGGACACACTTGCACTAAAGTCTTACCTCTGTTCCAAGATTCAATCCAGAGTACCACGTTGCCTTTAGTCACCCTATAACCTATTCTGTCTGGTCCGTGACAGTTTCTCAGTCTTTTTTGTTTTGTTTTTCCTGACCTTGACAATTTGAAAAGTACTAGTTAGGCCTTTTGTAGAATGTCTTTCAGTTTGAGTTCGTCTTGATGTTTTTCTCATAATTAGACTGGGCTTATGGATTTTATAAAAATACTACAAAGGTGAAATGCTCCTCGCGTTACATCATATCAAGGAGATGTCAACCTCACTTATCACCAAGGATGTTGGCTTTGAGCATTTGGTTATAGTTGTGTCTGCAGGCTTCACCTCTATAAAATATCTATTTTTCCATTTCCATACTCTATTCACAAAGGTTATTTAGCTGGGTTGGTTTTTTTACTCTGTATACTCAATGGTATTTTTTAAAAATTATTTATGGGTGAAACTTAGGCCTGCAGTGAAAGCACTAGCCTTTGGAAAGAATTTCTGTGTAAACGTCAAGGTACCTCATGGCACAATCCATGACAGAACACTTCAACACAAGGTCAGACACTTGAGTTGTTTACTGGGAATGTGATTCCAGGTCAGAGTTTTCCCCTCTTCTTATCCTCACTATGAAGATGTGATGGTCATGGAATCTTGATGACCATTTTCCCATAATATTTTTCTTCCCTAGGATGTCCACAGAAGACCACAATACAGAGGACAGGCCTCTCTATAAGACTGTATTTGGGCACTTCAAAAGACATAAGATCGAGATTGCAAATGCAATAAAAAAGACATTTCCTTTCCTTGAGGTTCTTCACGATCGTGAACTCATCACCAATAAAATATATAAAGTAAGTGAGGTTTACCATGTCACAATCAACTTAGTAGCCATACAAATATGTAAAAATTCTAAAATTTTACAGGAAAAGATACCTATGTATGGAAATTATAATACATTCACAAGGTCACTTTCTAGTGCTCTTGTGTAACTTGGAAGTTTGTATTTATATTTTCTCCATTCATTATGTTTTAAGGATTGTCTAGATTCTTGTGGAAACCTGGTCCCTGTACAGAGAGTGGTGTACAATGTTCTCAGTGAACTGGAGAAGACATTTGACCTGCCTCTTCTGGAAGCATTGTTCTGCGAGGTCAACATGCAAGAATACCCTGACTTAACTCACATTTATAAAAGCTTCGAAAATGGTAATTGGGGTTATTACCTACCACTTGATGACAAGAGCCAGTTTTTTTTGACAAGTATAATTTAGCTCCTATCATGTACCTCCAATAGTGCTGGGCTGTGGGGATAGAGCAATTAAGAAAACAGACATATGAGCCTTCTCAAAGCTTACAGTGTAATGCCTATTGGTACAACACCCACCTGGAGGTCTGCTTAACCAGACACTTAGACTCACAGGCCAACCAGAGTCACAGTGGCATCAGATTTATTTAGAAGGACAAATGACAAGAAACACAGCATCCCAGTAAGGCAGCATCACTTGCTCCTCTTCTGTGGGACCTCTTGCAGTGATCTACATAGTAGTCCACCAAGTTGACTGCTACCTTTCTTAAGTGACAGCTTAGCTGTGGGTACAGGACCCACTCTGGCTTAGCAGCACCATGCCAATGGGAGTCGAAGTCTCAAGTAAAAACTCCTTAGTCATAACTTTCAGGGACCCCACAAGGGAATCCTTCTCCCTCTCCGTGAGTTGCAAGAGTCACCATACTGAAGGAAGACCAAAATATGCCCTACAGTTCATAAATAGTCCCTCTGAGGCCACATGCAATTTATCTACCAAGAGTCACAGGTCACTTTTCACCCTAAACCTAGTGTTGGCCTAGAAACAAAGAAGAGAGGCCACCTTCATCAGGATTCCAGAGTAATAAGAAAGAAAGTTAACGCAAAGTCAGATTTGCTCTTATAGAAAGAGAAATGGTTATATTAACTCATTCTCTCTAGCCGGTGTGATAAACAATCCATGACATAAAATCAACTGCTCTTCCAGAGATGGGTTTTGATACTATACAAAACTATAGTTTAATTCTCCACCTTTTTTCTGCAAGGGCATGTCTTAAACTTTTAAATTGGTACTCAGTAGAGAATATGCTTTTGAATAATATTTCTTTTGACTTGCCTAGAAAACTTTTTATTTCAACATAGTTTTGTCTCAACCAACATCACCAAGTAACTATGAAAAATTCAGAGGAAAAATGATTATATGAACTAAGAAGGGCAGATAACTCAGAAAAGGCAGAGTGTGGAAGAGTCCAGTGTGTCTGCAAAACAAGGACAAATCATATTTCTCTGAGTGAGAAACAGAATGTAGGAATTGACTCAAGAGCACTAAGTTTTAAAACAAAGATTTTGTAAGGTCTGGCATCTAAAGATAAGGAATTTTAAGATATTTATTAGGCAATATAAAAAAAAATCCTACTGGTTTATAAGGTTTGTAAGTACAGGTTTATTGTCCCAGAAGGTGTCCTTGCCATCAGCCCCGGGGCATTGTGGGCACACTGCTTCCTTCCGGTCTCCTCCCCCATCTCCCTGCAGAGTCGCTCCCACCTGGGTTTCATGGTTTACTTCCTTTGTCTGTACGTATGCGGGGTCACCTACATGCAAGGACCCTGGGCTGGTGCCCTGGTTTCCTCTCTTTGGCAGCCTCCCAGGTCCAGGCCTCTTGGGATGTCCCCCAGTGCCACAATGTGCACTCCCTGCTTCAGCGTCAGAGAGTGTCCTTCCTTTGTTCCTGGGATCTGGTCCTCCTGGGAGAGGGCTGTTTCCTCTGGCTTGTCCTCCAGTGTCTCTGGGAAACACTCATCCTTCCTGACCCAGTGAAGTCCAACCCCGTCTCGGCCAACCCCATGTTCAAAGCTGTTGGGCTTCCT
>PVJL010018543.1:0-15589 GCA_004026885.1 Lyroderma lyra | reverse complement strand
GGTAGAGGGACAGGGACCGATCGCATCGGGACCGACGCAGGGCAGAGACACAAGTCAGGAGCCCTGGGCACTGAATGTCTCATGGGAGGGGACAAGGTCCCAGCCAACATGCCCAAGCTTGGGGACCCGACAACCTGGGAAGGATCGAGTGGTGTTCCCAGCCCTGGAAACAGGGGCGTTTGTGAAGCCAGGTGGCAGTCACCATGACTGCCCTCACCCCTGACGCCCGCAGGAGTGAGGGGGTGTCCCCAAGCCCACCCTCAAGGTGAGTCACTCGCCGGGCTCTGCAGGGCTCAGGGACAGCGCGTGGGCACACGATGATGCTTCGTTAGAACAGCGGAGTCGGGGTGCAGTCAGCAGAGTCTGGGCAGGCTCCCCACACGGAGCTCCCAGTTGTCCCCTCCCAGCGGGGGCATGGACGGTGCTGACCCCTCCCAGGAATGACGTGTGACAATGTGCAGGAAACACTGCCCCGCGAGCGCTGTCAGTTGTGAGTTCCAATCGGAACGGGCCCCCGGGTACCCGGCAGAGGCACCGACCCCCTCTCCTTAGGGGAGGGTCGGGGTGCAGACTGAGCAGGCGGGAGGGGAGGCCGGGGTCTCGATGCAGATACCTGGGAGCGAGCGGACCGACCCGGTCCCGGGCTGGGGGTGCAGACAGGGGTGGGGCGACCCTTCTGAGAAGAGAAAGGACCTCGCCCCGGAGAAGGGGAGCCGTGTTGCTGTGACAGCCACAGGGCGCCCCGACTGCCGGCGCTACCTGGGACGGGTATGGGGCATTCGGACCTGCCCGGCCTGTCCACTCCACGGCGCGGGAGCATCGTGGCCGCTGCACGCCGGCGAGGCGAACCCCAAAGGCAGAGTTGGAGAGAGCGTGTGTGGGGCTCCCCCAGCCAGTGTGGGCGGCCCCAGTGTGTGTTTCCGGAGGGAGGCAGAGGGCGGTAGGGACAGCGGGTGACCACGGGGACCGGAGGGAGGCAGAGGGCGGTAGGGACAGCGGGTGACCACGGGGACCGGAGGGAGGCAGAGGGCGGTAGGGACAGCGGGTGACCACGGGGACCGGAGGGAGGCAGAGGGCGGTAGGGACAGTGGGTGACCACGGGGACTGGAGGGAGGCAGAGGGCAATAAGGACAGTGAGTGACCACGGGGACTGGAGGTGGAGTTATGCTTGTCGGGAGGCATGGGGCTAGAAAAATGGGATGGACTGCAGCCTTCGGCACCCAGGACTGCTCCAGTGTAAAACCTGGGCCGTGGGCACCCACGTGCACCCCGGTTCTGATGGGCTGTGGGCATCCACGTGCACCCCGGTTCTGATGGGCCGTGGGCACCCCACGTGCACCCCGGTTCTGATGGGCCGTGGGCACCCTACATGCACCCCGGTTCTGATGGGCTGTGGGCATCCACGTGCACCCCGGTTCTGATGGGCCGTGGGCACCCCACGTGCACCCCGGTTCTGATGGGCCGTGGGCACCCACGTGCACCCCGGTTCTGATGGGCCGTGGGCACCCACGTGCACCCCGGTTCTGATGGGCCGTGGGCACCCACGTGCACCCCGGTTCTGATGGGCCGTGGGCACCCCACGTGCACCCCGGTTCTGATGGGCCGTGGGCACCCCACGTGCACCCCGGTTCTGAGAAGCACCGTGTCTGAGAGGAGGGAGAGCATGCGTCGTCACACTGTCTCGTGCTGGGCTGAGGCCGCCTGTCCCCCTGAGACAGCCGTGAGGAACTCCCCGAAATGAACCCTGTGGGAGCTGCGAATACAAACAGACGCGCGCCACTCGGGCAGCGGGCTCTGTCCCCGTGTGCGTTAACGCCCTGACACGGGCCGTGGTGACCTCTGGCCGTTTAACTCACCTTTCATGCTCCTTAAACATATTTTTCTGTAAGTGATAGACTCACGGCAGAGGAACGAACCTGTCCGTCAGGACACGCCAGCGTGAGGGGTGCAGGAGTGTCATAAGGGGGGTGCCGGGCTCCCAGAACACCTGTGCAAATGAAAATCGATTTTCTGGAAAATTCTTCGCCCAGTGAGATAAATTAAATCTGCATTTCCTTCTATTTGTTTAAAAACCTCTTTGTTAAAATAAGTGCGGCGGTATAGAGGCGTAATCTAACAAATTAGAGGAGGATAAATTATAGTTAATAACGTTCCGCACAGAGAATGTACACGGAGGGGACCTACAGGAGAAAGCCTCGTGGAAACCACTTCCATGCCTGCACTAATTCTATTTGTAACGGTAAAACTGCCAGGCAGATATGTTTAGGCCTCTTTGAGCTTGTTTTATTTTATTTCCCACCCCCAAATCAGTTTTATTATTATTTTAATTGGGAAAAATAATCTACCAAGTTTCCACGTAGCCCGGAGAAATACACGTTTAACTAGGCCTTGAAATTTAATGCCGCGTAGATGGTGCAGCCGTAGGGGCACACACGCTAGGAGGAAGCAGGCCCCCGGAAGCCCCGCCGGCACCTGGGCACGCCGTCCCACGCTCAGGTTCGCACTTTCTGTCCCGATCAAAGGGAGAGTGTTTGTGGATCACCTGCTAGGCACCGAGCACTCTCCGTTAAGCATGCACCCCGAGCGGAGCTGGGGTGGGGCTGGGGAAGGGCTTGCTTCCTGGCTACACCTGTGAACGAACAGGTGTCTGGGCCGCCTGTTGGTCTGTGTGCAGATGAATGAGGCTGCTCTCACTGCAGCCGCTCTGAGCCCACTGGGGAGTGTGAGGACAACACGTGATGGGCGCCGCCGTCCATGCTCCCACTATTTTGCTTAGTGCAGGCGTTTCCCACCGTGAACTTCCTTCTCAGGGCAGCTCTTGTGCGTCCCCTGAGTTCTGGTATGTTGTACACCCATCTTGATTTCTTCTTTGAACCAGGATCGTGCTCTTTTGTTCAGGATCGTGTGGTTCAATCTCCACGTCTTTGTGAATGTTCCAGCTTTCTTGTTGGAATTTATTTCTGGTCTCATGCCACTGTGGTTTAAAAAGATTGTTAATATGATGACAATCTTCTTAAATGTAGCAAGACTTGTTTTGTGGACTAACGTACGATCTGTCCTGGAGAACGCTCCATTTCTGCAGAAAGTACACTAAGAACGGATATTCTGCTGCGTTTGCACGGACTGTTCTGTAAATATCTGTTAAGTTCATCTGATCGAACATGTTGTTTCCTTCCCGTGTTTCCTTATTAATTTTCCATCTGGATAATCAATCCATTGTTGAAGATGGGGTATTGAAGTCTCCCACTATTAGTGTATGGTGTCTATTTCTTCCTTTATGTCTGTTAATATTTGCTTTATATGTGTCGGGTGCATACACGTTCAAGTTTTTTTACTAAATGCACGAAAGAAGGGGAGTAACTCCAGTTGGTGCCCCTGCAATGCCAGGCACTGAGCACATACCTCATTGAACCTTAAAGCAACACTGCTCCCATTTTAGTAATAATGAAATTGAGGTGCAAAGAGGAAAAATCACAGCCAGCAAGTGCGACTCCAGAGACCATGATCCCACACAACTTCCTCATTTAGTCACCGGTAGGGTCAGCTGGAGAAAGCCATGGGTGTGTCTTCTTCCTCTCTTGGGGTTTTCTTGTTGTTTTGTAAAGATGTTGAAACTAAATAGCTTGGGTTCTGTTTGCAAGGACTGTGAGTGCTCAGGGCCCAGTGCTGATTTCTGATTTCTGCCTTTCTTGGTTCCTTCTGGGCTATTAATAGAAATGGGAAGTTTGTGCACAGTTGACTTTCAAGCCAAGTCATGGTCAGACTGGTCATTCAGAAGCCTACTACTGCCTAGTGGCACCTGAGGGAACTGCAGATCTTGACTTTTTGGAATGTAGGTGTGTAGCTAGTGGCCTCCTGCAGAAGTCAGGTGACTTTAGAAGCATCAGGTGTCCTCCACTCTCTGACTGCCCTCCCCCATATGTCTCCTCTGGTCCCTCGTGTCTTCCTGCTCCCGGTACTCACTGTGTTGATTCCACTTTCCAAACCCTCACTGGGTGCCGCCCACAGCCCAGGACTCAGCCACACAGCAGTGAGGAGGGGCAAGGAGCTCACCTCTGGCAGCTCACGGTTCAGAGAGTCGGCCGATGAATCCCACAGTGTGTGGTGAGGTGGGGTGGATACCCCGGAACTGGAGTGACTTCTCAACTGAGTCCTGAAAAGTGGTGAGGAGGTGACCAGGAGGCCTGAAGGAGGACACGGTGAGCTGCTGGGCAAAGGCACGGATTTGCTATCATTCCGTGGATGTGTGGGAGGGAGGGTATCAGCAGGACCGAGGAGACGTTCTTATAGGCTGGTCTCAGAATATTGGTTAGTCTTAAGCTGGAGGGTCAAGTGCAGTCACTGAGAGTTCTGAGCAGTGGTGGGCCTCGGTTGCTTTGCATTTTCAAAGACGTTAAAAAGGTGTCTCTTCTATAACAGGTGTCACTTGTTAAGAAGGCACTCTGTGCCAGCACCTGGCGTGTGTGCGCATGTCAGGGTGGGGGGATGGCGTGCTCAAGCTCGAAGTATGAAACTCGTCCTTCTTCTCTTCCCCTCACCTCTGCAACCACACCTCAGTGGATCAGGAGTCCTGAGAGCTCTCCCCCAGCACACACGTCAGTCCACGTCTGCTGTTCTCCACCCCGCTCTTCCCCCCCAGCCCAAACTTCTGGTCGTCTCTCCTCTGAGTTCCAGCAGCCGCCTCCTCCCATCTGTTTCCTCTACTGAAGCCTGTGGGCTCCCTAACATGGACTCTCGATGTTCTCAGACAAAGCCTAAGCCCCACAAAGTCCTGGGTGGTCCAGCTTCTTGCTACTTCTCCACCAAGACGTGGGGTCTCACTCCTTTCCCCTTGAATTTGGGTAGCCCTTAAAGACGGGCTCATAAGCAATAGAGCACAGCAGAAGTGGTGCTGCATGGCTCCAGGGGGAGGCCGGACCCCACACACCTCTCACCGGGCTCTCTAGAACGCTCACTGTTCAGACACTCACATCAGTCGCTCCTCTTGGAACCGGGCAGCCATGCTGTGAGGAAGCCCGGGCCACACGGAGAGGTCACCTTTCAAGACATCCTGCCCCAGGGGCCAAACATGATGAAAGAAGCATCCAGATGACCTCTCATCATTTGAGTCACCCTCAGTTGTCTTCCTGGGAGCAGAGATGGGTCATCCTGGCTGTGCCTTGTCCAAATCCTGACTCACAGGCTCCCTGAGTACGAAAAGTGGTGGTTGTTTTACGCCCTTAGTGCCAGGTGGTTTGTTACTCAGCCGTAGCTAACTGGGACAGCTGGCCACCAAGTATCCGTGACCCACCCCCTCTCCCTTGCCCAAAGACCTCTGGTTTTGTTTGAGGTGGTGATGTGTCCAGCTGATAGTTGCGGCCTTGCAGCTGGGGTGGCCATGTGACACAGTTAAGGATTCTGAGAAAACCCTTTTTTTTTCCTTTTGAGGGACAGCAGTGCAGCTTGCACTCCCTGCCGTTCCCTCCCTTTCCTTTCTCGAATCAGACCATAACGTGATGGCTGGAGCTGCAGCAGTCGCCTTGTGATCCTGTGGAAAAGCCACAAGATCTGCCAGGATGTGGGTTTTGACATTGTTGAGCCGCTGAACCCACACGTCCAGCCACCTCCCCCCCCCAGGACCGTCCTGTTAGTGGGAAAAGCCACTGAGCCTCTCTGGTCAGGCGTTTGCTCCTCGCAGTGGGTGTGCCCCTGACTGGTTCTCGACACTTCTGTGCTCAGAGCTCATCGCCCCACGTGACAGACGCTCCGAGGACAGGGACCTCCCTTGCTTCATTCGCTGTCGCATGGCCAAGAGTCTGGTATGTTGCAGGCCCTCACGTATTTGTTGAATGACATTGAATAAACGGAGGACGCTGACGGATTTCCAGAGGGTGAGAAGCAGAGTCTCAGGAGGTGGCCAGCCTGGCCATTTCATGGGTGAGGAAGGGCGGCTTCTGCCCCCCATTCCAGCCCCCCTGCTCTTGGTCTTGACTCTTGGACCTGGGGGAGACAGGAAAGGCCGCCCCGTGCGCCGGTGTGGGGAGCGCCATCCGCTGTGAACCGGGATGACTGGCTGCAGCGGTCACCGGCCTTGCGGGCGCCTTTGCACGGCTGCAGCTGCTTGGTGACGGCGCTGAGGGAGGCGACGCCTGGCTTCTCCTGGGCCCTGCGGAGCGATCTCGCAGGCTGCAAGCCCCGATGCGAGTTTTGCCTGGGGGGCTCCCTCCGCTTTGCATGTAGATTTAGGTCGTGCCCGTGGCGACGTGTTGCTTTGAAGTGGAATAAAGGTACCACCGGTTTTCACAACTGTCCCCACGGCGTGTCTTCCTGGTGCTTGTGGGTCACAGACCTCCAGCTATACCGAGGGCCACACAACTGCCCTTCAGCTGAGTGTCTTTTGAGTTTAGTTTTGATTCCAAAACATCGGGTAAAAATCTCTCTTTCGTCTTCCCTTGACTCGTGGAGAAATCCTTTGAAAATCTGGTCAAGCTGATGGGACCCACGTGTCCCCGACCTGCTGGCGTCCTCCAGCCCTGGGCTCTGCCTCACGCCGCGTGCGTGTCACCCGGGGCATAGGTCGTGACCACGCGGCACCGTCAGTCGTGTGAGATGCACGGACCCCAGCGCGCTCGGGGGCGCTCCCCACCTGCGTTTGGATTCTGGCTGTGCACCTCACCGACTTTGTCACCCGGGGCGATTTTCTTAGCCTTTCCACGCCTCGTTTCCCCCGTTTGACACGTGGGGATTGAATGGTGTTGAGAATTAATTTTTCTCACGTACGAAGGGTGCCGAGAGCAGAGCCTGACACGCACTCCGTGAACAGTAAGCGCCATCGTCCGTCGGGGGCTGAGGGCTGGGTTTGAAGCAAGCCCAGCATGGCGGGAGGTGCCCTGTGTCACAAGTGTCTTCGAGCCTCAGTTTCTCCACTTGTAAAAGGAAGGAAATGATATTGTTGTTTGTGAAACCATTTGCAACTGTAGATGAAACATGTGACCTGGTTGTTGTAATTACATGATGCAATCTCTGTGGAGTGTGGAGGCAGAGACCGGCAGGGTACCTCTGCCTGAATGCACACCGAGGTGTGTGCATGTGTGTGTGTGCACGCGTGTGCACGTGTGCGTTCATGTGTGTGCGTGTGCACGTGTGTGCATGTCTCTGTGTGCACACGTGTGCATGGGTGTGTGTGCGCACGTGTGTGCATGTGTGCGTTTGCACGTGTGTGTGCATGCGCGCACGTGTGTGCATGTGTGTGCACGTGTGTGTGCATGTGTGTGTGTGTGTGCGTGCACATGTGTGCATGGATGTGTGTGCACGTATGTGCATGCAAGCATGCACATGTGTGCATGGGTGTGTGTGTGCACATGTGTGTGGCTTCTATTGAAAACAAGATTCACAAAGGTAAACTAACCACCAGTCCCAGCCATGCATGGAAGATAACAAGAAAAAGATAGAGTAGGAAATACGAGACAGCGACGCAAATAAACTCGGTTAATAAATCCCTCTAAAGTCCTTCCCCAAATGCTGAAGTTAAATTTCATCTCAGAACATTTTGCATGACAAGCACTTTAAGGTAAAGCAGCCCTTGAGAGCTACAGAACTTTGAAATGACAGGCAAATATTTCTGCTTAGTTGTTAGGAAGAATGACTTTATGAACTCTGTTGTTAGAGCCAAACAACTTTGACCTGCTATAAACAGATCCCCACTAATTATTTGCTTTGCAAGGCTCCATTTCATTTTGCTGTGGCTGGCGAGTGGCAGGAGATGCTTTGTGTGATAAAGGGCTCTCAGAGAGGAGGACGAGGGGGCACTGAGCCGGCTGATGAATGGGCCGCACCCGGGGCCGTGCTGAGCCTGCGTTCTCCGGCGAGAGAGCCATTGTGACAGGGAAGCCGCGCGATCCCTATCTGAGAGGGATGTAGGCTCAGGAACGAGCCGTTGGTGACTGTTGGACTGCAATTTTAACATAAAAAATCCAGACGACGTGGTTTGTATCATCTGGGAAAACCCACAAGAGTTGAAAACCATCTAAGTCAGCTGCTTCGGCCCTCCAGAGGCTGAGGGGAAACCCTCACGTCTGGTCCGAGTGAGGGGTGCCCCACAACTCTTCCCGGAGAGGGAAGGAGGTGCTTTCTACCACATTCCGGAAACATGGGCTGCACCCTGTGTCTCCCTATCAGTCACATCATTGAAATAATCATTAAATTAAAAAAAAATCTGTTTGAATGAAACTTGATCGCTGTCTCACTCCAAACACAAAACTGAATTCAAGAATGGATCATAGACCCAACATAAAACTCAGAACCATAGGAACTTCTAGAACAGGGGTCACCAAACCTTTCTAGTGAAAAGCCAAAGAGTAAATATTTGGGGCTCTGAGACCACCCAGTCTCGGACACCTGCCTCCAGGTGTGAAGGCAGCCAGTCAGTGCCGAACGAGTGTGCGAGGCTGCTCACCGATACAACTTACACATCCTGAAACTTGAGTCTCGTGTGGCTTTTGCATGTAACAGGACATTATTCTGCTTTTGATTTTCCCCCCAGGCATTTAAAAAATGTAAAATCACCCTTAGTTCATAAGCTGTACAAAGCACGGGTGGCGGGCTGGGTGTGGCCTGAGAGCTGGAGTTTGCCAACCTGTGTTCTAACAGGAAACGCAGGAGAGGGTCTCACGAGCTTAACAGAGATTTGGAGGTCAGGACACAACACAAAAAGCACTCACCACAAAATTAAAAATGAGATACATTGAACTTCGTCAAAATGACACGTTTCCGTGCATCCAAGATAGTATTAGGAAAGTGCTCGTCACGGAGCTAAGCCCAGACTGCAAGCAGTGTCGGCGGCGCACGTGTCTGACGCAGGATTTATAGCCAGGACATGGAGAGAACTCCTACAAGCTCACGACAAGGAGACAACAAGCCACTCGAAAAACTGGACAAAGGACTCGGTCAGGCCCCTCCCAAAAGAAGATCGGAGAGCAGGGGCAATCGGTACATAAAGGTGCTCAGCGCCTTTCGTCACGAAGAAATGCAAGTGACAGCCACGGAAGCGGGGAAGGCTAAGATAACGGAGCGAACGGGACTCCCAGTGCTGGTGACAGGACGGCCAGCCCCTTTGGGGACCCATTTACTACAAAGTTAGACAGGAACCCGCCCTGTGACTCAGCGGTTCCCCTTGGGGGTTTACCCAGGAGAAACAGAAACGTGTGTGCAAAACGGCTGGGGCCGGAGTGTGAGCAGCAGCCTTATGCATAATCGCCCCCCAAATCGCCCCAAACCCAAAACAGCCCATTTGTGCGTCGATGGGAGAATGGACACACAGTGGTGTCTTCATGCACTGGAAGGCCACTCGGCAATAAAAAGGGACGAATCACTGACACCTACGGCATGGACGATTCTCTTGTTTTCGTTAACAAATTCATTTTTTTAAAGAGAAGTTTCAGATTTACAATAAAACCGAGAAGAAAGGTACAGGGATTTCCCAAATACTCCCCACCCTACGCGTGCACAGCCTCTTCTGTCATCACCGTCATTCGCCAGATGGGACATTTTCACCCCGGACGAACCCTGCATCGACTCACCACGATCACCCCAAGTCTGTGGTTTTCCTAAGGTTCGTTCTTTGCACCGAACATCCTATGGGCTTGGACCAGTTGTGCAGTGTACCCACCAGTACAGGTCACACGCAGTGTTGTCACTGCCCCAAGGAGCCTGGTCGTCCCTCCCTCTCCCCCAATCCAGGGCACCCACTGATTGTTTTTAATTGTCTCGACAGTTTTGCCTTTTCCGGAAGGTCGTGGAGCTGGAATCACACAGCATGTCGCCTTCTCAGGTTGGCTTCTCTCACTCAGTGACGTACGATTCCTCCGCGGGGAGCCCCTTGTCGGGATGGACCACCGTTCATTTCCACGCACCGACTGACGGTCGGCGCAGTTTTCCGAGTTTGGGCAACTGCGCGGGACGCGGCTCTGAACGCTCGCGCGCAGGCTCAGCTCTTCGGGGTAAATACCGAGAAGCCCCGTTGCTGGGTCACGTGTTAGGCGTATGTTGAGCTTTGCAAGTAACTGCCAAACTGTCCTCAAACTGTTCCACTCTGTACGCTCACCAGCCACGAGTGACAGTGTGTGGTGCTCCACGTCCTGGTCCGCTTCTGGGGACGTCAGGGTTCCGGGTCTCAGCCCCGTGCGCATTGGAGGACGATTATTCTGAGCAAACTAAGCGGGACACAAAAGAGTGCATGGTAGGACGCTCTTTATAGGAAACGACAAATGACCTCTATGGTGACAGAAATCAGACTGGTCACCTGGGTGCGGAGGAAGGAAACTGACCGGATGGGAGGAAGGGAGGATTTCTGGGCTGATGGGAACGTTCTAGTCTTCTCTGTTCAGTGTGGTGGCCACTGGCCTCAGGACATGTGACTTGTGGCAATGGAGGGGCCAAATTTTTTATTTTATTTAATTGTAATTAATTTGAATTTAAAAACAGAAGCAGCACAAACTAGTTTTCCCTTAAGCACAAGTCCACCGCTTTGGTAGGCCGTCCCTTCATGCCGACTATTAGAAAGGCGGCATCTGAATCGAGATGTGCTGTGAGGATAAAATACACATCAAGCTTTGAAGACCTGTTACAGGGACAGGCACAATTTCTTGTTACAATTTTAATCTTGATTATGTGTTGAAATGATCATTTTTTGGCTTAAACAACTAACATTTGTTTATAATAAAAGATAGTGTTTTTTTTTTTAAATGCACTGGGCTAAACATGGTATTAAAATGACTTTCATCTGTGTCTTTTTACTTTTCCTGACGTGAAAAGTAAAATGTCAGGAAATGTCAAAAATTTCGAAATTACACGTGCAGCTGTCATATCGGTGCCGAACAGAGCTGGTCTATATCTCGTTTGGGGTGTACCTGAGTGCGTGCAATTGTCCAAACTCACTGAACCGAACGTGCAAGAAAAGTGCGTTTTATTGTGTGTTGATCTTAGTTCAATTAAAAAGTGACACCCACGTGACTCCTGCTTGGTGAATTGATGGTTTAGAAATCAGGCGAGTGGAGGGCCAGTGACTGGGAGGGGAATGAGGAGACCTCCTGGGCGCTGGAATGTTCTTTTTCTTGGTGTGGCTGCTGGTTGTACAGGTGAGCTACTTGTGAGGATTTATTGAAGTTCGGTGTGTGGATATTGAAGATATATTGATGATATACGCGGCATATATACATGTATAGATAGAAGATATGTGTATATATGTATGTACTTAATACAATGGCTAAAACTCCCCTTTTGATACTTCAGTTTTACTTTAAAATTAGACGGGGCTTTTTGGTGTGTCCGAGGAGCTTGACCTTTTGAATTTAAAGAGCACATTTATGCAGAACAGCTGGCTAAATCGTCAGGCACTGCCCTGGGAGCAGTTGTGTTTTAGAAGCAAGAAGGTTCCACAGCCCCAGGCCTGGTGCCCCTGAACCCCGACCTCTCCTGGGTGGGGAGGACTTGCCCTATTTGAAGGAGCTGAGACCACGGCCCCCTGACTCTCCCAGCCGGCAAGCAGCCCACGGCAGCGCGCTGCACCAGCCTCCTGTCAGACCCTGACCTTGGAGAAAACCCCAGACCGCCGTGCTTAGGTTCCAGAACAATCTCAGGAATCGCAAAAGCATTCGACCTAAGAGAGGCCTTTCCGTGCGCTGCAGCCAGGCCGGGTGGTTTGTGACAGGAGGGACAAGACTCCCTGAACCAAGATGATGGGGCTGAGGTGGCAATGTGGTAGAGGGTAGGTAGGGGTGAATCACCCAGATCTATGTGTCCTGACCAAAGTGACCACAGGAAGACCAGGGGCATGCTGGAACTTTCCAGTCTGGGCATGGAGGCACAGGACGTGGGTTGTGGGCTCACCAAGAGGAGGGGGCCGGGACCGCAGGGTGTGA
Source organism: Lyroderma lyra (assembly GCA_004026885.1). NCBI lineage: Eukaryota > Metazoa > Chordata > Mammalia > Chiroptera > Megadermatidae > Lyroderma > Lyroderma lyra. The sequence continues at coordinate 3,692 of PVJL010018543.1, read as the reverse complement.
GAGTGCCAGCAGCACCAGGATATGCGGTCCACCTCAGCCCCGTCCCGTCGTTGGGAGGGTCAGAGCTTCAGACACGGTGTGGCAGCAGTGGGGCAGAATGACGGAGGAACAGCCAACCGCATGGTGGGCGTGGACACGAGGCTTGGACCTCGCGGGCGTGGGCCCAGCCTGGTACTCGCCCGGGTGCCAGCCATGCCAACGTGTGCAAGTTACTTAATTGCTCTGAATCTCAGTGTTGTCTGGAAAAGAGTCATAGCAGCCCATAGGATTATTTGGGAGTTAAGTGAGACAGGGTGAGGTTCGCCGAACGCTCGGTTCTGGGGTGCAGTTGTATTCAGCAGGACCCCAGCCAGTGACTGTGGAGACCGAGAAGAGCGTGGAGCACCCTGTGAGCCGGTGGTCACGGGCACGGGAAGATGGGCGGGGCTCAACGCCCGCAGGACGCCAGGGCCAGGCTGGCAGACGGAGCAGAGCTGGCGCTGGTGGGACACATCGCAGCTGGGCTCTCCAGGCCCCTGGGGGGCAGGAGTCCTGTGAAAGTGAAAGCCCTCTGGGAGGAAGTGTCCCCAGGAAAAGCTGATTGGCCAGGAAGGGAGGGAGGGTGCAAAGACCGACAGGGCCCCATGGAGGGACCCCTGTGGTAGCCACGGTGGCACCCAGCGACCCTCCCCGCCTGTCTATGCCCTTGTGCAGCACCCCCGACCCCAACTCTGCGTAGGGCTGACCTGCTCCACAAACGGATATTGTGGCCAAGACCCCGTGTGACCCCCGAGCGGGCTCGTAAGAGACGTGTCTCCCTTGCTTCCTCGGTTGCTGGCTCCTGTTGTGAGGACGCTTAGCGTGTGGGGAGGCTCCTGGGGGAGACCGGGTGGCCCGGCCCACAGGCAGCACCGGCCTGCGCTGCCCGCCAGGCAAGGGAGCCGTCTTAGCGGCAGAGACCCCGGATGGAGCAGCCCCGGCCAGTGTCTCCACTGCGACCTCGGACACCCTGGGCGAGGAACCCCGGGGAAGCCACGTCCAATTCCCCACCCACACGACTGTGAGGGGCTAACGCTTCGCCGGTGCTTTACGCGCACGGTCCTGTGTCCCTTCGCTTACGTGGCCGTAGAGAACAGGTGACGTCAGGTGGCCTGTCACACGGGGGCTCCGGGGACAGTGCAGGACCCCTCGGAGTGTCCTCGTCAGTGGGAGCTGGAGAATGCGGACCTCCAAACCCACCGGTCACTGGATGAGAGCTCCCGGGGGTGGGACGGGGACAGACATGCCCAGGGGCTACGGCTGTCCACAGGCAGGGAGGGGGGCGGGCTCCAGCAGCCAGAAGACCCTCACGCAGACCCGCGCGCTGCTGTTGGGATCGAGTGTGCGGCCGGGGCTGTGTGCGCCCGGCAAAGGGGTCCGAGGGAACCCGGCCTGGGGGCAAACCGGGCAGCTTCGTGGCTGCGGGTGTGAGGCGGGCGCCCATGGAAAGGCCTGCCTCTCATTAACGGGGGGCAGGGGGCGCTGGAACACGTGGTGAGGAGCGTGGGCGTGCCTTCGGGTGCGAGGGCGTGGCTAGGGCGGGAGGGTGTGGCTCCAGGATAGGAGGGCGTGGCTTCGGGAGGGCGTGGCTTTTGGGGAGGGCGTGGCTTCGGGTGGGAGGGCGTGGCTAGGGCGGGAGGGTGTGGCTCCAGGATAAGAGGGCGTGGCTTCGGGAGGGCGTGGCTTTGGGTGGGAGGGTGTGGCTTCCGGGCAGCTGGGTGTGGTCATCTCTCTGAGCCTCAGGTGCCTCATCTGTAAAAAGGGACAGTTGCGGATCCCAGCTCTCAGGCTGGCTGAGAGAAACCGGGGAGCTCTCCTGGACTTGTTGTGAGGGAAGTGGGACCTTCCTCCTGCAGTTCGTGCAGAATTTGCTGAGGAGCGGGGAAGAAACGCAGCTGTGACCACCTCCCCTGTTCATGATCCACCAGAAACGGCCCCACCAACCCTCTCGGGAACCCGCAAGGGCGCTGGCCAGCCCAGTGAGGCGTGGGAGGTCCCCTGACGCCCCCAGCCCCCAGGCACGCGGGAGCCTGCGTGCATGGCCCTGCGGCCTCAGATGCACCCATGCACTGCTCACTCCCACCCTTCCTGGTCCCAGCGGTCGCTCCCCGGCGGGCTGGTCGGGACTGGGTGCACAGCGCTGCCTGCCGGGCACCGCCGGATGGGGAGCCCCGGGGTGGGATTCGTGCTGACACCTGCCCAGAGTGGAATCGGAGCCAAGGCTGCCCCTTTGCTCCACTCCGGGGACACCACTAACACCGCATCTGACCCCGGTGCCCTCTGAGCAGCATTGACTCCCCAAGTCCGTGTGCACCTTCCCCGGGCCGAGTCCCGCACGGCCTCCTAGCACGCGGTACCGGGTCACGGAGTGGACTGGGGTTCAGGGGTGACGCTGCCGCTGTCAGAGATGCGCGGCCTCCTTCCTGTACTGCTCTCTATCGATTTCTATTTACTAAAGACTGATACGGCTCTTGGGCCCTTTCTCTGATGAAGCCCAGCTGTCTGTCAAACGGGAAAGATGGGGCAGGAGAGACACATTATTATTCCAAAGCAGAACCATTAGATGAACGGTCAGCCGGTCAGCCGCAGCTACGGCACTGATGTGGGGAGAGTCAATGAAACAGCACCGGGGAGGCTGCCTCCAGACGAGAGGCTGCTCCTCAAGCATGTGTCCTGTTTATAGCTCACGTGTGTTCGTGCCGCCCTCATGTCCTTCTTGCCTTGAGCTCTCCCAGGAGAGCTGATTATCATCTCTAAGGCTAAGTGTCAACGACATAAACCGCCATCACCATCACTCTCTATTTCTGCCCCATCTTCTGCAACATGCCCACTAGGAAAATAAGACAAAACCCTGTTGCTTCGTGGCAGAGCAGAGACATTTTTCACATTTCCAAAAGGAAATTTTATCTCACCACAACTGAGCTTTTCCCTGTAATTCAGGAAAATAACAACTTCAAGGCCATAGGTAGGCAGCAAACTTCAGAAACAACTTCCCCAAGTGGATTTCTCCTGTGTCCTCTCCACACACACTTCGTTTTCCCGACTCGTAGCCTGTCATCGAGAGGCTTTATTTTGATGGCTTTAATTCTTAATCTTCTCAGTTAGTTATTCAGGATGGAGAGAGGTGGAGAGGAGGCTTTCTCTAGAGGGTATTTCTTCCTAAATGGAAGGAAATCCTTCTCTAGTTCCTTATCAGAGGGGAAGTTAAGTGAGGCTAAAGGTGGCGGTGCTCGGAGTGTGGGCGGGGCAGCCGCTGACAACTGTGTGACAACGTGAGTGTGACCGGAAATCGGGACGGCACAAGGAAACATTGATGGGCGACCAGAGTCTGAGTGCTACATGACAGGTGGCCAGCCTCACAAGTTTCTTTTTAGTCGTCACTGGGCCCTGCCTCCTGAACTGCACCCTGTGCGTGTCAGACGCCCTCCGGAAGCCTCTCCCTGGTCCAGCCTGCTCCTTCTGAATGAGCTTCACCCAGCTCCTCACTTCGCCCGCCACCTGGCACCCAGCTCTCCTGGCGCCTGAACGCACTGACCCTCCGCGGGTTATGCTTGTTTCTAGCCTCGCCTTGGCCTTTGGCCTTGATGCTTTGATAGGACTCAGTGTTTGTCCTGAGCTATTGCGGACTCAGATCAAATTTCCTCCTGGTTCCATGCAGCCACAGTGCCCCCCCC